>UESW01004674.1:392987-446000 GCA_900491605.1 Calamus simplicifolius | reverse complement strand
GACCCAAGTAGGATCTTGGGAGTGGATGTAGGTGTTGGATACACCGAACCACTATAAAATCTTTGTGTTTGCCGTGCTTCCATTGACTCTATCTCTATCTCTATTTTATTCACTGTACTTTGTATTACATTGCATTTGCTTTCATTCTTCTTAAGCAAACATTTTTTTAAAAAGGCTAAATTTTTTAAAGAACCCAATTCACCCCCCCCTCTTGGGTTGTCATCTGGGCCAACAAATGTAAATGATGAAAGCTAAGCACAAATGAAGAGAGTAGAGAGAGAGGCAAAAGTACGGCAAACATACAAATTTTATAGTGGTTCGGTGTATCCAACACCTACGTCCACTCCCAAGCAGCACTTGGGTCCACACTATAATCTACTTGATTATAGTTGAGTTGTTTTACAAGCTTAAAACTCAAACTTGTTATTTTCTCCGGGATCATAATGAACCCAGCTGGTTTTCACAGGCTCACCAGCACAAAACCTAACCCACAAGCTATTCTTAGCTTGTCCCGAGGTATACTACCTCCACTAATTCAATCCCTGATTGAATTAGCAAGCAACAATAGAAAATAGAGTTTGAAATAAAACTGCTCCTCAAATGAGCAAATATTCAATTAAATAAACAAAGGTAAGAAAACATGTTTGAAGCGATTTTGATTTGAGCTTTTCTCCTTTTCTTCTTTCTTCTTCTCCTTTGAAAGATTGAATCAGGCCTCAGCTCAAATTCTTCACTGAAATTCGTAGTTGAGAAGTTGAAGAAATTTGGGGCTTCTGAACTCCTTTTCACTTTGGAAATCCTCTAATTTCAAACTTTGGATGCTTCAGATTTCTCTTGAATCTCTTTTCAGTGGATGGGCGTGGACTCAGAGATGTCTCTCTTTCTTTTTCACTGGATATATCTCTCGATTTTTCTGATATTTTCTCTCTATTTTTTCTATTTTTTTGTTCTTTTTTGTTCTTCTATTCAAACGGACAAATCCTTCTTTTTATAGATCCATAGGTGAAATATAGCCATTGGAATGTACCTGGATAGTTTGTCCACACAAAAAAATAGCCGTTAGAAGTTAGGTAAAGAAAATATTGCCGTTGGAGCTGATCTGTCACTTTGAAAAATATCCTTGACATGTTGGAGTCGGCACCAGCTTTTCATGTGTCGGCTCCAAGTCGGGGTGTCCAAAAATAGTAATAAAAGTTCGTTGAGGAGTCGGCTCCAAAAAAGTTAAGTGATGGCTCGATGCATTCGGGAGTCGTCTCCAGAATCCAAAGGTGTTGACTCTAACAATGTCCAAATAACATGCTCTCTGTATTCAAGTTAGAGTCAGCTCCGGACACTTAGGTGTCGGCTCTGCAACTTTCAAGTGTTGGCTCCCGAACTCCAGGTATCGGCTCTAGAAACTGACGCAGAAGGCACTTCACTGTATCTCAGGTTGGAGTCGGCTCCGAAACTATAGGTATCGACTCCAGACCGTGTCGAAATTCTAGAAAAGTGCTGATATGCCCTGGGGTCGGCTCCAAACTGTTGAGGTGTCGACTCTAAGTTTTGAACTTAAATAATTTTCATTAAAATTCGATTCAAAACTTATTTTCTTATATTTTTTGACTGATTAAACATTATAATCCATGAAACACTTATCAAATTTATCAGAAATATAATGAATATACTCATGACTTTTGTTAATCATCAAAATCAATAATTGAGTAAATAATTCATCAATAATTTTCCCAACAATTTAGTTGCCAATCATTATCAAAATAATGAGCAGTAATAGCAATAAAATATTACTACCTACAAATGCTGACCAAATATCAGAAGTTAAAGAAACTCTTGCATGTAAAAGAGATAGCATTTCAATTAAACTTTGTTTCATTGCTAAAGAGTTTATCATAGCTACTCTTCTAAATGTACGCCTACTAGTTCTTTTATAAGTAGGTTGTAGGCCTAATTGGATATATTGTTCAAAATTATAAGATTCACATAAATTAAAAGATAATTCATCCTGAATTATCCATCTTACAAGTAATTTTCTCTGATTTTCATGATTATATGCAAAAGTACTTGCAAGTGATCCCCTTGTATATTAAGGGTACTTTGCATACGAGAATCATGCATCCTATGAGTCTCTTGATGTCTTTTTAAATGCCATGTTCCCCCACTACTACTACAACTATAAAGTTTTGCACATTTTCTATATTTTGCTTTCAAGACTTCATCAACCATAATTCTATCAAAATCATTCCAAATATCACTAGTCCTCTTGCGAGAAGAGGTTTGACCTTCACTCCGTTCACTAACACTGGTTCTAGAGAAAACTTGGGGATTAGTTTCCTCTCCCTCAGAAACAGGGGGCATGCCAAAATGACTTTCGCCATAAGATGTCATATCTAAAATTTTAAATCAATGAATGCAAAAAAAATAAAAACTAACCACAAGAAAATATTGAGAAGAGGACCAAAGGTGAAGGCGTGGAGCCAAGATTTGTGAGCTTCCTCTTGTACTCTCTCCTCTCAACAAGAAGTGACCTCCTTTCTCTTGTACTTCAATGTTGGCCCAGATTGCAACCCAAGAAGGGGGGTGAATTGGGTTCTTAAAAATTTAACCTTTTAAAAACTATGTGCTTTGAAATAAATGAGATTAAGTGCAACATAAATGTTAAGCACAAATGAAGAGATAGAGAGAGAAATAAATCACGGTAAACACAAGGATTTTATAGTTGTTCGGTGTATCCAACACCTACGTCCACTCCCAAGTATCACTTGGGTCCACACTATAATCTACTTGATTACAGCCGAGTTATTTTACAAGCTCACAACTCAAAACTTATTGTTTTCCCCCGGGATTACAATGAACCCAGCTGGTTTTTCGGACTTACCAGCACAAAACCCAACAACAAGCTATCCTTAGCTTGTACCGAGGTATACTACCTCCACTAATTCAATCCCTTGATTGAACTAGTAAACAATAAATGAGAATAGAGTTTAAGTACACAGTAGCTCCTTAAATGAGCAAATAAATAAAGTAATAAATAAGGTTAAGAAAAGCCTGTTTGAAGCTCTTTGAATTAATGCTTTTCTTCTTTTCTTCTTTTCCTCTTCTCCTTTGAAAGATTGAATTAGGGCCTCAGCTCAGATTCTTCACAGAAATTTGAAGTAGAGAAGTTGAGGATTTGGGGCTTTTGCTTTCTTTCTTCAAAAAATAGAAATCTCCTTGATTTGAACTTGAGAAGCTTTTGGATTTATCTTTGAGCTTTCTGGAGTTGATTGATTTGAGTTTTGACTCTTTCCTCTTTGATTTCTTGCTCAATACTTCTTGAATTTTTTAATCTTTTTTCTCTCTCTATTTTTTATTTATATTTTCTATTTCATTGAACGGACGACTTTTTCCCCTTTTTATATATCTCCTTGATCCAAGTTTTAGGTGAAAAATATAGCCATTGGAGATGTTTGGATTCTTCTACACATAAAGATAATAGTCGTTAGAGGTTAGGTGAAAAGAAATCTTACCATTGAAGTCCGTTTTGACAGATGAAAAATCCGTTCCTGACAGGTTGGAGTCGGCTCCAACTTTTCAAGTGTCGGCTCCAAGTCGGGTGTTCAAAAATAGTAAAGAAAAAGTTGTTAGGGAGTCGGCTCTGAGAAAGGTAAGTGTCGGCTCGGCGCTTTTGGGAGTCGGCTCTGGAAACTATAAGTGTCGGCTCCAAAAAGTCCATAAAACATGCTCTCTGTTCTTATGTTAGAGTCGGCTCCAGAAACTCAGATGTCGGCTCCCGAATTCTAGGTGTCGGCTCCAGAAACTGAAACAAAATGCACTTCTCTGTATCTTAGGTTGGAGTCAGCTTCGAAACCCTGGGTGTCGACTTCAGACCATGCCAAAATCCCAGAAACTTTCTGATACGCCTTAGGGTCGGCTCCTGACTATTTGGGTATCGACTCCAAGCTCTGAACTTTGAAAAGTTCATTTAAAACATTGATTCAAAACATATTTCTTTATTCTTTTTGATTGATCAAACATTTTTAATCCCTGAAACACTTGTTAAATCTATTAGAAACAAAATGAATATACTCATATCTTTTATTAATCATCAAAATCAATAATTGGGTTAACAATCTCCCCCTTTTTGATGATTATAAAAATATTGAGTATCATGATTAAACAATAAGATTTTCAATTCAAATTTCCCAAATATTTATTCCTCACAGGTAAGCTCCCCCTGAATGAGGTAGCTCTCCCTATGATACTCAATTTAACATCTATTCTTTCCTTTTAACAGTAAACTTTTAATGTTTGATACCAATTAAACAGTTATATCAATTTTAACATCTATTCATCCTTTCAATGCATATATAGAATTAAATTTTAATTACTTCTCCTTATGTGCAATTAATTAGATACCAATAAATTAAGCTTATTTGATCCAATGCATATACAAAAGCTAAATACTTCTCCCCTTTTTTTTACTTTCAATGCATATACGATTATCAAATACTTAATTACTTCTTCCCTTTTTTTTAATCAACAAAAAGGTCAAGAAGTTTCAAGTGAAATGACAAAATTGATAGTTACTTCAAAGATCAAATGACATTCATTAAGTATCAAATAAGTTCATTACATCATAAAGTCAAGCATTACATCATTTTACAAAAAGAAACTTCATTACATCAACATCAAACTAAACTAAACATTATCTTTTAATAACATCAAAGAACTTCATTACAAGATAATCAAAAGTTAGTTCTAATGAGTCTTTGCAAATCTTCTAATATTCTTCCCATTCCTTCACTCTGAGTTTTGACAAAAGCCTTCAGTCTTTCATCAACAAATGCACATGCAGTCATAATTTTATCCTGAAGCTCAGCATTGCATTTGGAATAAGTCTCTGAGTCTCCTCAATATCTTTAAGTTCTTCAAAAATGTTCTTGAGATCATTCTTTAAGGATTCTACGGAGGCTCCAAGTGTAGATTCAATTTTGCCAATTATTTTATCCAAAGAATAAAGGGTCTCTCTCAGGTTCATAAATTTGTAATCTAGCTCAGATTTCATCTCTTCCTTGTGAGTAGCAAAAATACTTCTAAGCTGTTCTAACTGAATATCCGAAAACTAATAGATGATTGACCAAAAGTGGAAGGAACAGGTGGAGCTGAAGGTACATTCTGACTGGGCTCTAGTGAGCTGTGTCTCATAGATGGTCCTGCCTCAAAAGGGCCAGGCACATTAGTCTCAGCAACCCTATTTCCAGTATGACCTTTTCTCTCCCATTTACCATCCACTTTCACAAATCCCATCCTGTGCACAGTAGCTAAGCTATAGTAGTCAGTGTGTCTAAGGTTCTTCGATGGCTCATTCTCAGAAATAACTACTCCTTGACTTCTAAATGCCATGGTTAGGATCATTCCGTAAGGCAATGAAGATCTCCTTTTGCCCCCGGCCTCAGCCATATACCATATCATCATTCCAGCAAGATTTATTGGCTGACCCGTCAAGATACTATCCATGACAAAATGTCTCACTCTAATACATACTCAAAATGGTCAGTCTTGGGAAATAGAATTCTACTACAAATGTTATGCAATAGCCTAAGCTCAAGTGGCAATTGGTTTGCCCTAATATCTTCAAATTCAGTTACATCCCTTCCTAACATTCTTGACAAAGCAGCTGATCTCTCACTGTGAATGTTTGCAACAAATCCAGTGAGAAGAATACTTAACAAATTTGCTAAAATTTGAAATGTAAGATGAATTCTCTTCCCTCTTACTGAACTAACAATTCCACCATCTCCTCTAGATAAATTGAAGTAAAATTCTTTAACAAGAGCTGGATAAGTAGGAACATCCAAAGAATAAACCTTATCCCAACCGAGTTCTTGAATCTGTCTACCGATCCCAAAACCTTCGGATTCAAAGAAATCGAAATCTACTTTCCTACCCATGGTTATGACTTGCCCAGCAAAGGTATCTACCTGTGGAGAGGAGGGGCTTGGATTATCTGAGGGAGTTGAAGAGGAATCATCACTTGGAGTAGGTTCACGGATGGGACACCTAGCCGTACGCTTCCTTGTAGCTACGGAAGCATCAAAGACCGATCCCCTACACTTAGGTGCCATAGGAATCTTAGGGAATGGTTGATTGGAGGAGTATTTGGCTTTAGAAAGTTTGAAGAGGGTTTGAAGATGATCTAGACAGGGTTTGAAAAGATAAAAATCAAGAAGGTGTCAACTCTGCCCTAATAAATCAATTTGGGACCACCAGGTGTTGACTCCCACAAAGTTGGGTGTCGACTCCAAATCGCTAACACAGTTAGCGCCTGAACTGGAGTCAGCTCCGCTTAAGCGGGTGTCGGCTCCAAGGTCAGAGACCGAGAGCGACACAGAAGAGGTGTCGACTCCTCAAATTAAGGTGTCGACTCCACTGGCAGTTTCAGAAAAAAAATAACAGAGTCTCAAACAACCGAAACTTGTCGAAATAAAGTCAATAAATTTTGAAAAAATCTTTGGAATGTGGATAATCAAATTTCTCAAATAACTAGATAAATTATCCTTAAAATTATGAAAGAAAACTCAAGAAATTGATAGAAATCTAGATAATCATATCTTAGGGGTTTCAAAGTCATTCCAAAGGAGCACAAATCCCTAATTCACCTCTAAGATAACAAAATCTCTCTTCACTCAAAGGTTTTGTAAATATATCAGCTAATTGTTCTTCAGTACTAACATAATCAAGGCAAATTTCATTGTTAGCTACATGTTCTCTTATAAAATAATATTTAATTTTAATGTGTTTAGTTCTTAAATGTTGTATAGGATTTTTAGTTAAATTGATCGCACTTGTGTTATCACATCTAATAGGAGTTTTATCAAGTGTTATGCCATAATCTTCAAGTTGTCGCTTAATCCAAAGGATTTGAGCACAACTTCCAGCTGCAACATATTCTGCTTCAGCAATAGATAATGCAACCAAATTTTGCTTTTTGCTAAACCAAGAAATTAAGTTACTTCCTAAGAATTGACATACACTACTTATACTTTTTCTATCTAGTTTACATCCAGCATAGTCAGAGTTAGAATATGCAATTAAGTTCAGTGTTGAGTCTCTAGAATACCATAATCCTACATTTTTAGTTCTACTTAGATATCTTAAAATTCTTTTCACAGCAATTAAGTAAGATTCTTTAGGTTCTGATTGAAATCTAGCACATAGACAAACAGCAAACATGATATCTTGTCTACTTGCTTTTAAGTAAAGTAGAGATCTGATCATACCTCTATAGTATTTTTGATCTACCTTCTTACCATCATCATCTTTGTCTAATTTGCATGAAGGACTCATAGGTGTTCCAAGGGGTTTGATTGATTTCATTCCAAACTTCTTGAGAAGTTCCTTTGTGTACTTTGTTTGGTTGATGAAAATTCCCTCTTTACTTTGCTTGATTTGAAGTCCTAGGAAGAAGTTGAGTTCTCCCATCATGCTCATTTCGAATTTACCCTGCATTAACTTAGCAAATTCTTGACACAAGAGATTGTTAGTAGCACCGAATACAATATCATCTACATATATTTGTACTACTAATAAGTCTTTATCTTTCCTTTTCAAAAATAAGGTTTTGTCTACATTTCCTCTAGTAAAATCATTTTCAATCAAAAATTTGCTTAACCTATCATACCAAGCTTTAGGTGCTTGTTTTAAACCATATAGTGCTTTGTGCAATTTAAAAATATGATTTGAAAATTCATGATCTTAAAAACTAGGTGGTTGTTCTACAAAAACTTTCTCATTTATAAAACCATTTAAAATGTAGTTTTAACATCCATTTGAAATAAATTAAAGTTTATATGACATACAAATGCAAGTAGTAATCTAATTGCTTCTAATATAGCTACAGGTGCAAAAGTTTCATCAAAATCAATTCCTTCTTCTTGATTATATCCTTTTGCAACTAATCTAGCTTTATATCTAATTACTATGCCATTTTTATCCAATTTATTTCTAAATACCCATTTAGATCCTATTACTAAATGACCTTTAGGTCTATCAACTAGGGACCATACATTATTTCTGGTAAATTGATTTAATTATTCTTGCATAGCTAGCATCCAATTACTATCTTTTTCAGCTTCTTCAACAATTTTGGTTCTATTTGAGATACAAATGCAAGATGATTATTGATATTCCTCATAGATGATCTAGTTCGTACTCCTTGAGATGGATCACCAATAATCAATTCCTTTGGATGACCATAGGCATATCTCCAATCTCTAGGAAGATCTACTTTATTATGATTAGTATCAATAACATCAACCCTAGGTGAATCATTATCTTTAGCTTCTTGTTCATAATCTGAAGATACATCTATATTTAATTTTTCAATATCCCTTTCTAGTATATTTGTATCTTCCTCATCATCAATCTTTTCTGAACTTGATGCTAAAGACTCATCAAAAGCTACATGAATAGATTCTTCTACAACTAATTTCTTATTAAATACTCTATAGGCTTTACTAGTTGTTGAATATCCTAATAATATGCCTTCATCAGATTTTGCATCAAATTTTCAAGATTATATTTCCATTATTATGAATAAAACATTTACAACCAAATACATGAAAATAACCTATCTTTGGTTTTCTATTATTCCATAATTCATAAGGTATTTTCTTAAGGATTGGCCTAATTAGGGCTCTATTAAGAATTCAACATGCCGTGTTTATAGCTTCCGCCCAGAAGTACTTTGGGAGTTGGCTTTCACATAGCATGGTACGGGCCATATCTTCTAGAGTCCTATTTTTTCTTTCTACAACTCCATTTTGTTGTGGTGTCCTAGGTGCAGAAAAATTATGATGAATGCCATGTTCAGTGCAGAAATTTTCAAATAAGTGATTTTCAAATTCTGTGCCATGATCACTTCTAAGAGACAATATGGTGTTGTTTTTCTCATTAGTGACTTTCTTGAAAAATTTCAGAAATATTGAGAAAGTCTCATCCTTATGAGCCAGAAATAATACCCAAGTGTATTTAGAATAATCATCTACTATCACAAGACCATATTTCTTTCCTCCTAGACTAGTGGTTCTAGTAGGTCCAAAAGATCCATATGAAGTAGCTCTAATGGTCTAGAAGTGGAAACTATATTTTTTGATTTGAAAGAGTTTCTAGTTTGTTTACCTAATTGACATGCATCGCAAATTCTGTTATTTTCAAAATCTAACTTTGGAAGATCTTTAACTAAATCCATTTTAATTAATTTTGAAATTAGGTGTGTGCTTGCATGACCTAATCTACGATGCCATAACCATCCAATCTCATTTACATTAGCATTGTTAGCTACTAAGCAATGATTACTAGTAGACAAATTGTCTAAATCAATTAAGTATACATTGTCATTTCTATTACCAACAAATACAATGCTATTGTCAATGGGATTAGAAACAGTGTAGATAGAAGCTTCAAATGAAACTTTGAAACCTTTATCACACAATTGGCTAATACTAATTAAATTATGCTTTAAGCCATCTACATATAAAATATTTTCTATAAAAGTAAAGGGAGTTATCTGAATTTTATCAAATCCCATAATTTGGCCTTTTCCATTGTCTCCAAATATGACAACTCCTCCTCTTTTATCTTCAAGGGTGATGAATTGCTCCTTGTCACCCGTCATGTGCCTTGAGCAGCCGCTATCAAGATACCACTTTCGTTTTGATCTTTTGGCCACAAGACACTTCTGCAAAGTAATCAAACTTTCTGTTTAGGTATCCAAGCTTTCTTGGGTCCTTCATGGTTAGTAGCAACAAAGATTGTTCCTTTCGGAATACATATTTTCTTTCCTTTAATACTTAAATTCTTATTAAGTTTTCTAAAATTGCATTCATAGGCTTTATGTCCTTTCTTGTTACAGCAATAACATGAAAAATCATTCTTATCCTTTCTTTTCTAAAGAATTTTTTAACATATTTTTTTTCTTATTAGGTCTATAACCTAATCCAGCCTTATCAAATACAGCTCTTTGATTACTCAATAGCAAATTAAGTTTTTCAGAACTATATAAATTTATCAACTATATTTTATATTTATCAACTTCTCTCTTTAAATTAATATTTTCATTAGAAATTAACTCTTTATCTTTTAGCAAATTTTCATTTTCAGATTTTAATTTTTCAACTTCATGAGTTAGTCCATCCTTCTCTTTGGCAAGATTTAAATTATTATTTTTTAAAGATTTGTTCTTCTTTTTTAAAACTTTAAAATCACTAACTAATTCATTAAATGCATCATATAATTCTTCAAAAGTAAAATCATCACAATGTGTTTCAGAACTTACCTCATTGTCATCGTTTGCCATAAAGCAAATATTTGCAACTTCCTTTTGTTCCTCCTCGGATGAGGATTCATCACTTTCACTCCATGTTGCAACGTATGCCTTTTTCTTCTTCTTATGCCCCTTTTTCAATTGAGGACAATCATATCTAAAGTGCCCCGGTTTCTTACATTCATAACATATGAGGGGGTCTTTCTCTTTTTCTTTGTCTTTGTCCTTCTCTTTTTCTCTTTCTCCTTCATTTTTGTTCCATATCTTTTCTTATGGAAGGTCTCCTTCTTTGCATAAATTTCTTAAATTTTCTAGCAAGGAGAGCTGTCTCATCATCTTCCTCTTCTTCCTCACTGCTGCTTATCTCCTTTTCTGCAGCTTGGGCAATTATTTTCTTCTTTTTGACTTCCTCCTCCTGATGTTGCTTCATGGTCAACTCATGGGTCATTAGTGGTCTAAGTAGCTCCTCCAAAGGTAATGTGTTAAGGTTCTTGGCTTCTTGGATTGCAGTTACCTTTGCTTCCCATGTTCTTGGAAGAGACCTAAGAATTTTGCGAACCAATTCAGAGTTAGTATAGGTCTTGTCAAGACTTTTTAGACCATTTACAATATCAGTAAATCTAGTGTACATGCATGTGATGGTTTCATTTTGTTCCATGCTAAACAATTCATACTTGTACACTAGAATATTAATTTTAGATTCTTTAACTTGATTAGTATCCTCATGGGTAACTTCTAATCTATCCCAAATTTCTTTTGCAGAAATACATGTAGAAATTCTATTGAACTCATTAGCATCTAAAGCACAATATAAAACATTCTTGGCTTTTGCATTAAGCTGAGCCATTTTTCTATCGTTCTTATTCCAATCCCTTTCGGGTTTAGGAACTATTGAACCATCTACCAAGTGTGTGGGTGTGCTTGGTCCATTAGTGATTACACTCCAAAGTTCATAATCTAAAGCTTGAATAAAAATTTTCATTCTAGCTTTCCAATAAGAATAATTCGAACCATTAAACAAAGGAGATTTATTAGTAGAATGACCTTCAGCAAATGAAGATCCAGCTTGAGTTGCCATTTGGATCTTTAACTCTTGATCGTGTGATCAAATAAACAATGAGCACTAGCTCTGATACCAATTGTTGGCCCAGATGGCAACCCAAGAGGGGGTGAATTGGGTTCTTAAAAATTTAACCTTTTAAAACTATGTGCTTTGAAATAAATGAGATTAAGTGCAAGATAAATGTTAAGCACAAATGAAGAGATAGAGAGAGAAATAAATCATGACAAACACAAGGATTTTATAGTGGTTCGATGTATCCAACACTAGTTCCACTCCCAAGTATCACTTGGGTCACACTATAATTTACTTGATTATAGCCGAGTTGTTTTACAAGCTCACAACTCAAAACTTATTTTTTCCCCGGGATTACAACGAACCCAGTTATTTTTCGGGCTTACCAGCACAAAACCCAACAACAAGCTATCTTAGCTTGTACCAAGGTATACTACCTCACTAATTCAATCCCTTGATTGAACTAGTAAACAATAAATGAGAATAGAGTTTAAGTACACAGCAGCTCCTCAAATGAGCAATTAAACAAAGTAATAAACAAGATTAAGAAAAGCCTTTTTGAAGCTCTTTGAATGAATACTTTTCTTCTTTTCCTCTTCTCCTTTAAAGATTGAATCAGGGCCTCAGCTCAGATTCTTCACAGAAATTTGAAGTAGAGAAGTTGAGATTTGGGCTTTTGCTTTCTTTCTTCAAACAATAGAAATCTCCTTGATTTGAACTTGAGAAGCTTTTGGATTTCTCTTTGAGCTTTCTGGAGTTGATGGATTTGAGCTTTGACTCTTTTCTCTTTGATTTCTTGCTCAAGACTTCTCAAATTTTTCAATCTATTTTTCTCTCTCTATTTTTTTATTTATATTTTCTATTTCATTGAACGACGATTTTTCCCCCTTTTTATAGATCTCCTTAATCCAAGTTTTAGGTGAGAAATATAGCCATTGGAGATGTTTGGATTCTTCTACACACAAAGAAAATAGCAGTTAGAGGTTAGGTGAAAAAAAAATCTTATCGTTGAAGTCCGTTCTTATAGATGAAAAATCTATTCCTGACAAGTTGGAGTCGGCTCCAACTTTTCAGGTATCGGCTCCAAGTCGGGTATTCAAAAATAGTAAAGAAAAAGTTGTTGGGGAGTCGGCTCCGAGAAAGGTAAGTGTCGGCTCAGCGCTTTCGGGAGTCGGCTCTGGAAACTGTAAGTGTCGGCTCTAGAAAAGTCCATAAAAATGCTCTCTGTTGTTAGGTTAGAGTCGGCTCTAGAAACTCAGGTGTTGGCTCCAGAAATCTCAAGTGTCAGCTTTCGAATTCTAGGTGTCGCTCTAGAAACTGAAATAGAATGCACTTCTCTGTATCTCAGGTTGGAATCAGCTCCGAAACCTGGGTGTCGACTCCAGACCATGCCAAAATCCCAAAAACTTTCTGATACGCCTTGGGGTCAGCTCCTGACTATTTGGATGTCAACTCCAAGCTCTGAACTTTGAAAAGTTCTTTAAAACATTGATTCAAAACATGTTTCTTTATTCTTTTTGATTGATCAATCATTTTTAATCCCTGAAATACTTATTAAATCTATTAGAAACAAAATGAATATACTCATGTCTTTTATTAATCATTAAAATCAATAATTGGGTCAACATTCAAACTTCTCAACAAGAACCTCCTCTTATGTAGCACTTGAACACTTACTAGAGCACTTGCTAGAATACTTGCAAACTAAAAATTAAATTGTTAGAGCACTTGCTAGAAGAGAGAAATAGTAGTAAGTAGAAGAGAAGAGTTGGTTTGGCGTGGTGAGAATGAGGAAGGAATGGAATATTTATAGGAATAATTTTTTTTTCAAAATACCCCTATTTCTAGCCGTTTTATGGCTATTGGGGTGTTAAAATGGTTTACTGTTTCAAAATACCCCTATTTCAAAATACCCTCCCCCCCCCCCCCCCCCCAACTAGTCGTTTCTAATGGCTAGAAACGGCTAGCTAACCGTTCCCAGGCCTGGCCTTTAATTGAGCCATGCCAGGCACGGCTCAGTTAAAGCCATTACGTGCCATGCCGGCACGGCCCATATGTGGCGGGCCATGTCCGGCATGGCCCAGCCTAGAGGTGGGCCGCGGGCCATGCCGAATGGCCAAATTTTTTTAACGGGCTGTGTTGGGCACGATAAGTTTTTTTTGGCCGACCCATTAGGCCTGGGCCTGACCGTGCTAGGCACGGCCCAGTGCCCACCTCTACTTATATGATAAGGATCATCAATATATATAATAGAGCACTATTGAAGCATCAAAAGAAAGTATGGTTACATCACAAAGTATATTTGTATAAGTTTAAAGATCGATTCTATGATATTTGTATTAAGTTAGAATAATAGGACGAAACATTGTGATTATAAAGGTTGCATTCACTTCGAGCTTCAACTTGTTAGGAGTTGAATTTTTCAAACAGGGGTGAATTGATGTAGCTAGAAACTTTAGCTTTTAAGAAAAATTTATTATTATAAATTTTATTAGGAATCTTATTTTCACCCTAGCCTTTTTATAAGACTTTTCTTAGGAGTCCTTTTTTTTTTGGAGTCTTATTTTGTTAATATTGAATCAGTTTATGATTCTAGTATTTTGAATGTATTCAAATTTTTGTTGGACTAGTTTTGCTCTATAAATAAGCCTCTAATGTATTCTATTGAATCAATGAATAGAATTAAAAAAATTTAAAAGACTATTTTTTTCTTTTTGGCTTGAAGTTATAATATTATATTTTTAAAAAAAAAGTTAAATGTACTACATTGAAGATTCTTAAGGAGTTAGTGTAAGATCAGTAGGTATTTTTTTAATCTATTTGTATAAAATTTTATATTAAAGCCAAATATGTTTGCATCGCTAGCTCTCCAAAATGGCATGTTTTTCTTTCCTGGAGTTTTTTAAGGTTTTTTCATAGTGAAATCGAAGCCAAAAGCCTAGGAGCTAAAAAGATGTGTTTTTTAAATAAAAAAATTTATTGAAAAGAAAGAAAAATATAATTAATTAATTAATTTTGTTTTATTTTAGGGTGCTTCATCCCTAAGTAAGTGCCTGCTATTATTTTTCTTGGAAAAATGTCAGTTTCCAGGGACTGAATTAAATAGCATCTCTCCTGATCTACCTACTCCTCCATTTGATAATTGAATTCTAGAATTTGGTAGGTCTCGGTTTCCTTACTTAAAGCTTGTGCTCCGGTTCTCTTGCTTTCCATGCTTTAAGATTCGTGCAGTTCGTTGCTTCTTCCCTGATCTTCGGCGATCGTCGTCGACTGGTCTTCTCCGCTGCTCAGGAGTTCCATTTTGTTCTCTCTGTCTATCCTATGGCCTCAGATGCGGCTACTGATGGCTGGTCTTCCGGGAGGAACGCGGCGGAAGGAGGTTTTGTTTGGGTGGCTTCGTCCCCATTGCCGGCTACCGTGGCGAGGTTGGAGGCTGCTTTCCCTGAGGTGGTGACCCTCCCAGCAGAGGAGCTTGCAGAGGAGGTGGCCGGATGGAAGCAGATAGCCATCATTGCTCGCTCCTATCATCGTTGGGTTCGGCTGATGCGTTTCTCAGGGAATTTCGGCGCGCCGAGTTTCGGGAGAAATTGTTCCGACCAGCATGGCTTTCCATTGCCATGTATTTCAATTCGAATCTCCCGAAGCTCGGGAGTTAGTGATGCAGCGACCGTGGGTTATCAACGGTCAGGTTATTGGCATCGAAGTATGGCGGCCGGATTTCTCTCCGGCTGAGGACTCCATTTTGTCGGCGTTGGTCTGGGTCCGGCTGCCGAACCTTCCCCTCGAGTTTTGGAAAGTTGATTTCCTCAAATCATCCTGGCAATGGCGGGGAATTCGTCTGTACTGATGCTGCAACCCTGGCGAAGAACAGAGGAGGAGGCTTCGCTCGGGTCTGCCTTCGGATCGACCTTTCTCGTCCTCTTCGTCCAGGAGCTCGGGTGCAAGGACTCAATCAGAGGTTCTGGCAACAGTTTTCTTACAAGAATCTTCAAGGGATTTGCTGGAACTGTGGATCGATTCATCTGGGAGGTCCCTGCTCTCTCCCATCTCGATCGGCTGAGGAAGATTCGGCTTCGGCCTCCGTTTTTGGGCCCTGGCTTTCAGCTGTTAGGCAGCGGAGAGGTGCTCCTGGTACTCAGCCTTTGGGAAGGAGGAGCTCTCAACCGAAGGAGTCTTCGTCTTCTGCAGCCATTGTCTCTGCTTCTCCTTCCACAGAGGATGGGCTTCGCCTTGGGACTGAGGGCCGGCGTGAGGTTTGGAAGACTCCGGTGAAGGTGGCTCGCCGGCAGTTCTCCTCATCCAAGATGGTGGTCGATGGGTCGGGAGTGGTGTTGATTCAGCCTGGAAAGATGAAGTCCCCTATTTCATCAAGGAAGGGAGGCGTGTCGTTGCTGCCAGGGCGTGCCGAATTGATACTCTGTGAAAAGGAGCTGCAGCCAGTTGCTAAGGAGAGCTCCTGTGATCCTCCTCTGAACAGTGTGGTGAAGACTTCCAATCCCTTCTCCTCTCTTGATTTGGAGCTAGGAGCTGAAGGTCATATGGACTGTAGGGATGGGTTCCCGGGTTCTCTGAAACGGGCCAGACCGGAGGTGACTATGTCTCCAAGGTCTTTTCCTAAATCGGTGCTCCGGAGGGAGAAAGGTAAGGCCTCTGTGTTGAAAAAAGGGGGGGCCTCATCTTTACCTCGTGTCGGACTTGACTTACCCCCTTGTGGCCAGAATGGTGGCCAGGTACGGTCAAGGGCGCAGTCTGATCGGGTACTGGGTCCTTTTCGGAGGTGGTTGACGGAAGTTCTGTTGGTCAGGGTCCTGGTTCCTTGTCGAACGTGACAGCATTGGAGATGGAAGGGCCTCTGGCCTGTTCAGATCTACAGTCTGATGTTTGCCCTCCGATGGTAGGGGGTATTGCTGACAGCATTATGATGGAGGACCATGGAGGGGTCCCAGTTTCTCCCAGTCTGTAAAATGAGGATTCTTCTGTGGAATGTGAGAGGTGCTCGCAAGCCATCTTTCCGTTCCTCTTTTGGAAGATTGTTGCAGCTGCATAAGTTTGATATATGTGTCCTTTTGGAAACGAGACTGTCGGGTGAGAGTCTGGCTCGGTTTCGTAAGCAGATGGCCCGATCTTGGTCCTCTTATGCTGTGGAGGCTGAAGGATTGTCAGGAGGTATGTTGGCTCTTTGGCGTTCCTCTGCGGTTACGATTGATGCTTTTCATCAGTGTAGTCAGCAGATAAGCATGATTGTCTCTGAAGGTGCTTCTAACCCTTGGCTCCTATCGGCTGTCTACGCCAGTACTGACTATCGGGAGAGAAGGATTCTCTGGTCTGAACTTAGTTCCCTTCTTGATCAAGGTATTCCTTCTGTTATTGCTGGGGATTTCAATTGCATTACGGAGCCTAATGAGAAACGAGGGGTTAGACGGGTTACTGGCTCAGCTGACATAAATGAATTCAGATCTTTCATTGATTCTGCTGGGTTGCTGGATTTGGGGTACTCTGGACCCCAATTTACCTGGTGTAATAATCGTCAGGGTTCTGCTCGTGTTTGGGAGAGGCTGGATAGAGCTATGGCTACAGCTCAGTGGCTTCATTTGTTCCCTGCGGTTACCGTCACTCACCTTTCTAGAATTGCTTCTGATCACTGCCCTATTTTGATCTCCACGGAGGTTGTTCAGCATCAGCGTAAGCAGTTCAGATTTGAGCAGTTTTGGACTGCCCATTCAGCTGCTCGTGCTATTATTCATCACATCTGGCATCTCCCTGTCAGGGGTAATGCTGTTTATCGATTATCTCGTCGTCTTAAGATGACCAGGCATAGATTATCCAGATGGAGTAGAGTGGAGCTGGGGGATTTGGTCAGACATATTGAACAGGTAGAAAGTGACATTAGTGCTTTACAGGCTAAGGAAGATCAGGACGGATTTCTGCTGGCCTCGGACCTCAATTCTCTCCGGGATAAGCTTGCTCAGCATCACTCTCTTCTACGGCAGCAGGAGGTTTATTGGTGGCAGCGATCCAGGGCTCAGTGGATCCGTGATGGTGATCGTAATACCAGATTTTTCCATCAGGCTACTTTGAAGCGGCGTGCTGCCAATAGGATCCGGAGATTAGTTGATGATGAGGGGAATACTCAGGAGGATACCCAATCTATAAGGGAGATGCTTCTTCATTTTTTCCAGTCTAGATGGGCTGATTCTTCTGGTGAGGGGGGCCGGTAATTCCGGTTTCAGATTCTATGAAAGTCTCTTCCTTGGATAACAGTATGCTGGCCAGAACTATTTCTGCGACGAGATTAGGGCGGCCCTTTGGGATCTTGGCCCGGATAAGGCCCCTGGGCCTGATGGGTTTCCGCCTTTCTTTTATCGTCATTATTGGGACATTGTGGGTCAGGAGGTGGTCTTGGCAATTCAGTCTGTTTTCCTAGCTAAACAAATTCCTGCGGAATGGAATCAGACCTTTATTTCTTTGGTGCCCAAGCGTCCTGATGCCTCCCTTCCTCAGCATTTTCGGCCCATTAGTCTTTGCACTACTCTTTATAAGGTCTGTGCTCGGCTTTTGGCTCGCCGTCTTTCTCTGGTGATTCCTCGCCTCATTTCAGCTGAACAAGGGGCGTTTATTAGAGGGCGTTCTATTTCAGATAATATTCTCATTGCCCAGGAATTTATGTTTGACTTGCAGAGAGCTCCGGCCAGGAGAAGTCTTATGGCTGTTAAACTTGATATGGAGAGAGCCTATGACAGACTGAATTGGGCCTTTTTGCACCGCTCTCTTACGGAGTTTGGATTCGATGGCTTGTTCATTGAGTGGATTATGGCTTGCATTCAGACGCCGTCCTTTTCTATAATTATTAATGGGAGTCCGACCAATTTTTTTACTCTACTGTGGGGATCCGACAGGGATGCCCTTTATCCCCTTTGTTGTTTATTCTAGCTGTGGATGATCTGTCTCGTGCTTTCCATCAGGCTCAGCTAGATCGGAGGATAGCCCCATTTATGGCTGGTGTGGAGGGCCCTATGGTTTCCCATCTCCTGTTTGCGGACGACTGCATTCTCCTGGGCCAGGCTTCTATTGATAATGCGTCTCTCTATTCTATTATTCAGCGATACTGTCAGGCTTCGGGTCAGAAGGTTAATTTTCTAAAGTCCACTATATGTTTCAGCCCGAAGACTCCTAGATCTATCAGGGAAGCCATTATTTCTTTATCGGGTATTTCTACTCAGGTTGACAGATTTATGTATTTGGGGATTCCTATCACAGGGAGACGTCCCCGTTGCTCTGACTACTATGAGCTTGAGAGGAGGGTTCATCAGCGTTTGGAGGGGTGGCAGGTTACTGGCCTTTCGATGATGGCCAGAATTATCATTATCCGCTCGGTTCTCTCCTCCCTTCCCCTGTACCTTCTGTCTAATTCTATTATTCCTATTACTTGTCTTAAGAGGATTGAGAGAAGTTTCCGTGATTTTCTGTGGGCTTCTATGCAAGAAGGTCATGGTACACATCTTTTATCCTGGGATACTGTCTGCATGCCTATCCAAGATGGCGGGCTTGGGATCCAGTCTCTGATTGTTAGAAGGGATGCCCTTCTTGCCAGACATGCTTCTAGATTCCTTCTGGAGCCGCATTGCCTTTGGAGTACCCTGATGCGTGCTAGGTACGGTGCCTGGATGCCGGATTCATATATCAGGCCACCTCGTGGTTGCTCCTCCTTTTGGAAGGAAGTTTGTAGATTTGGTCAGTCTATCAGGGGTAATGTTACGTGGATGATTGGAGATGGATCATCTATTGATGTTATTCAGGATATTTGGTTTTCTGATATTCCTCTCTCACGATGGCCTCTTTTATCAGTATTGACATCCCTTACAACCTTCGGGTCAAGGATTTGATTTCTTCTGATCCCCCTGCCTGGCATATCCCCTCAGTGACCCGTTTCTTCGGGTTGGAGCTTTCTAGACGTATTCTCTCGATGCCCCTTATCCCTGGTTGCTCATCTGACTCTAGGCTTTGGCAGAGATCCTGTCTCTCTAGGGCTCCTATCAAGGATTTGATGATGATTTTCAGGCCGGGTTCCCAGCGTTCGATGGATGCTGATTGGATTTGGAAGCTTCCCACTCTCCCAGAGTGCAGCTATTTATGTGGAAGCTTCTGTGGGATTGTCTCCCTACTTGTCTTCTTCTCTCTAGGAGGGGTCTGTCGATTCAGCCGTGCTGTCCTTTATGAGGGTGGAGGACGAATCCTCTGAGCATGCTATCTTTACCTGCCCCAGGGCGAGACGGATCTGGCATATGGTGGGTTATTCTATCAGGATGGACGATCTGGGTTCTCCTCGCTCTTCTTTCTTCCTGGATATTCGTAGAGCTTCTCTGCAGAGGTGTAGCCGTTGGATTGCCATGGCTTATCATATCTGGTTATCGAGAAACAGATTCTTTTCACGGACGACCCTATGTCTTCCCTCAGGATTATGAGGAAAATCAGATCTTTGGTCACGGACTGTGCCCGGGTTGGTTCTGACGTCTCTGGCCTCTGGGGATCCCCTGCTGCTTCGGCAGCGAACCGACATTCGGTGTTCAACTCCTGGGATCCCCCTCCTCAGGGTTCGTCAAAATCAATTTTGATGGTAGTGTCCATGGCAGAGCTGCTGGTTTGGTTTCCTCATCCGTGGCCCTCAGGGTGAGCTTCTGGGAGCGGGAGGTTTTGGTACTATTGACTCCTCCGTCCTGATGTCTGAGCTTTATGCGGCCTGGGCGGGCATTTCTTATGCTGTCAGGACTCTTCAGGCCCAGAGGTTTTCATTGAGGGTGATTCCATGTCGGTTATTTCCTGGCTGCAGAAGGAGAATTACCATTCCGGCCCTGCTAATCCGATGCTGACGGATATTCGTTCTATCCTTACTAAGGTCGACTGTACTCAATTCGCCATTTATCGAGAAGCCAATTCGGCGGTAGACTGGGTAGCGTCCTTTGTGGCCCAGCATGCTGGATCGTGGTTCTGGAAGCCGAGCGATCCCTGTCCTTCTTTTTTATAGCAAATTTTGTATTCGGATCTTTCTGGGCTGACTCCACTAGGCTAGTGTGATCCCGTTTTTGTACCAAAAAAAAAGAAATAAATAGTAAGTCATGATTGGTTGCACCTTCAGCAACCTGCCATTATTAATTATTTTTCTTTCCAGCTCACGGTTGGTGCGATGTCTTTGTCATGTGACACACCAGAATGAGCCAAATTGCAAGTCGTTGTCGTAAGTCTTTTAAATATTATAAGTTACTAAACTCGTACTTGTTAACGCCGGAGACTGGGTCGCCAACGAGCCCACACATGACGAGGAGTCACAAAGTAGATTCCTTCTCGACCACTCTCAATTATTGGTGCTGGATAATTTAACCCTAAGTCTCCGTACAATGTTAAAGTTTTAAATTGCTTTTATAGCCAATAATCTAGTTAGATTATCGATAATTTAAATAAATTATTAAATATATTTTAAATAATAATTTATTTTATAATAATAATGTAAATTACTTTATAAAAAATAATTTAGATTATCTTAAAAAGAAGTAATTATTCATATTAACAAACATATGATAACTTGATAATTTTTTTAACAAAATTATTTTTTTTTCTTTAATCACTCTTATTCGCCTCCATCTGCCTCACTGAAATCTTCGTGTCAAAAGTCCAAGCCATACCCTTTTCCATCGAATTGGGTTACAAATCTCACCATCCAATGACCCCACGTCGGTCTTCAAACACCACGAAACATTTTTCGATCGATGGCCTCCACTATTCTCACCGATCGCTTTGAATATCGTTTATAAATATAAATTTTTTTAAACATTATCATTTATACATATAATTTTTTAAATCAAATATATGATAATATATAAATTTTAATAAATTTAATATATAATTTTTTAAAATTAAATATATAATAATATAAATTTAAATAAATTTAATTTAAGAGTATTTTGAGAATTTAATGTTATATAAATGGTAATCTGTTTGTCATAGCAAACATAATAATCAATATTATAACTGGTAATCTATTTGTCATAGCAAACATAGTAATCAATATTACTATAGCATTATCTCTGTATACCAAATATAGTAATCAACATTACAGATAATTTATCAAGTGGCAATCTATCTTATAGGCAATCCACGTTACCATTCAGGATTTTGGAGATGCATCAAATGCAACCTTAGTCTTTTAAATAAAACTACATTGTTACAAGCGTTACCAATGATAAAAATTAAATGCCTAGCATCTTTTTAGTTAGCTTTTTTTTAAAAAAAATGTTTAGCTTTAATAATTAAATAGAAATAATAAATAAGAGCTTATGCCGATTTATAACTCTGCACTTCAGTAAGAGAAAAAAATGCTAAAATATTCTAAGCCACCAACTTTTCTCCTAACGAAATATCAGGAGTTTCTAGAACAACACATGTTTATTGCTCTGATCCTAAAAAGGGAGAAGTCCACACAAATGATTTTTTTTTGGTACAAACGGACGATCACACTAGTCTAGTGCGAGTCAGTTCAGATATATCGAAATTTAATATTTGATTAAGTACAAAAAGGATAGGGGTCATCCTGTTTTCCAAACCCAAAAACCACATGATGAGCCAAGCCACCACTACCCAGTCAGCCGTAGAATTGGCTTCACGGTAGACATGACTGAACTGAATGCTATAAACATCCCACAAGCTAGCCCATGTCGAGGAGCAGAGAACTGACGGGTGCTTGATAGCAGCTATCCTTTCGAAACCAGTGGATAACCGTAAGAGAGTCCCCCTCAATAAGCAGGCTATGAACATGCAGAATCCTAATAGCATAGGAAATACCGATCCAGGTTGCATAGAGCTTGGCCAAAGGGACTGTGGAGTCAACAATGCCAAAGCCACCCGCCGCCAACAAAGCTCCGTTAGACCCTCAGATAACAAAAGCAGAGCCGACAAGTCTACCACGAACACTCCCATCAAAGTTAACTTTGACAAACCCTAGAGGGTCGTCCCAAGAGATGAAGACTGTATGTCGGTCCGTTGGTGAAGCAATAGGGGATCCCCAGTGGCTAGAGTTGTCACACACATAAGCATTTCGATGGAAAGAGAATTTGGCCGATAAAAACCTAACTTTCCGCACAATCCTAAGGGAAGTTATGGACTCATCGGTGAATATAAGAAGATTGCGCGATAGCCAGATCCTGTCGCAGACCAAAGGTGAGCCTTCTGTTGACTGCCCCTTTGAAGAACATGCAGAAAAAGGAGACACGAAGAACCCACATCTTCCGCTCTACAGCTGAAGCCCACCCTCTGCCAAATCCACCTAGCTCTGGGGCAAGTAAAGATGACGTGGTCAGTAGTCTCCTCCTCCGTCCACACAAAGGGCAAGTAGACTGGATGGACAGGCCCCTACCAGAGAGTAGGGAACAGGTAGGAAGACAATCCGTAAAAGCTTCCACACAAAGAGCTAAACCCTGAGATGAATGGGGAGCTTCCAAATCCATCCAGCTTCCATCATTCGTTGCGGTGGAGGCCTATATATACTCATCAAGTCCCTGGTAGGACCCAAGGCAAACATGATCTACGCCATAGTCTGATGTCAGCTACATACCCCGGAATAAGCAAAATGGCAAGGATCCAATGGGATAGATCCTCACCAAGAATCGAGTAACCGTAGAGGTGTGCCAGCCTGAGGAAACCTGAGAGATCAAATCCTTAACCCTCATCCTGCTTGGAATATCAATGCTCATAAAAGTACACCATCGAGAGAGGGGAGGTCTGCAATCCACCTATGTTGAACAACATCAACTAAGGAGCCATCTCCTATCATCCACGAGATGTTGCTCATAATAGTTAGGGCATACCGATAAACCTCCTTCCAAAAAAGGAATACCCACGAGAATGCTGAAAGTCCATAGAGGGGGTCCAGCCTCCGTATCTAGCCCGCATGAAAGAGCTCCAAAATAGTGCAGTCAAGTATAAACCATGCAACGTGTTGAGCAAGCAGAGCCTCTTGCTGAACTGTCAGGGACTGGATGTTAGTAATAGTGCCCTAGGCCTATTGTATGGACATGGTATTTTGCATATTTATGAGCATTTACTATTATCATGATTTGCATGTTTATTATATAATAATGTCCTTGAATAATATTATTAATTATTCTAAATGTCCCTAATCGATTATTGTTGTGGGAATAACAATAAATTAAGATTAGTATGAAATTTGATTGATATTCATGGGATGAATATGTGTATGAGATACGAATCAAATTTATATGTATTTATTAAGAACAAATATTGGACAAGACCCGCCTTGAGATTAATACATGGATCAAAGTCATAAGTTAATATCTAGTAGTTGTGTCATTAAATCCTTAGACCTGAGATTGCTATAATTCTCAACATGAGGAATATTATGTTTTGACATAATCAAATGTTGTCTTTAACCGATAATTATAAAGATTATGCTTGAACATAATAAGAATCATGTAGTGAGATATGAGTGAATAAGATGGAATTTGTCCCTCTTATTGTAAGAGAGATATCTCTGGGCCCCTCGATGATTGAGACTGAGAAATGCATGGTCGTGCTCAAATGAATTGATGGAGATCAATATCATTTGTTTAGTTAGTCTAATTGGGTTTCTAGAAATTAAAGATAGAGCGATATAATGTTGACTTTTTTCATGCCTTATATTCTATCAAGATATCATGTGACAAAAGGATTATGTCATTAGCTACTTTAAGGTTGTCTCGGATCATGAGCTTTTATTTAACTTGAGTAGTCATAATGTCTTGCTAGTGGCCACTTATGACTTGTATGATCAAAATGTGATTTAGGCCTACTACCAACATTAATTGAACCTATAGGGTCGCACACTAAGAACGAACAATAATGGTTGCAGTTTATTGCTCTCTATAGTAATTTAAAATAATGAGATTATTTTAAATTATAAATATTAATTAGTTATATTTTCTTATTGGATAAGGAAATAATCCATAAAGGTTTTTGGTTAAAAATATAAATTCCTTATTTGATAAGAAAATTATGACAAGTAATTAATTAGTTATATTTTCTTATTGGATAAGGAAATAATCCATAAATTTTTTGGTTAAAAATATATAAATTCCTTATTTGATAAGGACTAGGATTTAAATTGTTATTCTTAAAAAGGAGTTTTAAATAAACAAATCCTAGTTAACCAAAAAACCCTAGCAGACTTATATATATGATATATACATTTTAAAGTCTATAGGGGCTTTTGAAAGGTCGTGTCTATTGGGCATTTGAAGGGGTGTGTCTCTTGCCTTGAAAAGAAGAAAAATTGGAGAGTTGAAAACCCTAGTTTATTTTTTTGTGAAAAATAAACTTTGAACTAGCATTCAAAACGTTTTGGTGTTCGTTCGTGTGTGGATACTTGTAGAGGGTGGTCGTCTTTCTGAAGGCAGCACCTTTGAAGATCCGAGCAAACCCAACACAAGAACAGACGATTACATACTAATCAACAAAAGGTAATTTTGTTTATCCTTCTTTCATTTTTATGAAACGCATGTGATCCTTGGTGGGTTAAGGAATAAATTTATTTTGTTTTCACTACCATTTTATTCCAATCCGATTGGGATTTTCCATTCCGTAATCCAACACTGGATACCCAGACCACCTTCATGCATAGGCATAAGAACAATATCCCATTTCAGAAGATGGATCCCATGGCCATCCTACATAGAAGCCCAAAGAAAGTCCCGAAAATATCTCTCTATCCTCAGACAAATAGTTAGGATAGCAGTATTGGATAGGAGATGTAGAGGAAGAGAAGTAAGAACCGATCGTATAAGGATAATCCTTGCCATCATAGATAACCCACTGACATGCCAGCCATCAAAACGATCATGAATCCACCGCTCAATATCAACATAATCACTACTACGAGGATGTCTTTCCATAATAGGGATCCCCAGGTACAGTAGACCATCAGCCTGACTAGATATGCCCATGGTATGGAGGATGACTTCCCGAATAGTACTTCTGGTCTTCGGATTAAAACAATCATAAACTTTTGTAGATTGACCTTCTGACCAGAAGCCTGACAATAGCTCTGAATAATAGAATCAAAGATGGTCGCATTACGAACAGTAGCCTGCCCCAGCAATATACAGTTGTCCGCAAATAGGAGATGCAAAACCGAGGGCCCAAGGGGACCCACCATGAAGGAGGCAATGCAGCGATCATATTGTGCCTGATATAACGCATGAGATAGATCGTCTACCACCAATATGAACAAAAAAAGAGGATAAAGGGCACCCCTGATGAAGCCCCAAAGAAGAGTGAAAGAAGTCAGTCTAGCTGCCATTGATGATCAGAGAGAATGACGGCAACCGAATGCAGGCCATAATCTAATATAAAGAGGCCATCGAATCCAAATTCCTAGAGAGTTCAGTGCAGAAATACCCAGCTCATCCTGTCATAGGCTCGCTCCATATCTAACTTAACAGCCATAAGGCACTGTCTGGCAGAGGCTCTATGAAGATCATGCATAAATTCCTGGGCTATAATGACATTATCCGAAAGGCTCTGGCCCCTAATAAAAGCTCCCTGCTCAGCAAAGACAAGATGGGGTATCACTAACTTCAAACAGCTGGCTAATAAATGTGCACAAACCTTATATAGGGTAGTGCACAAACTAATGGGCCGATAGTGCTGAGGGGTAGATATAGGGAGAAATAGTCTCCGAGACATGCATATTTTTAAAAATTGATAACTATTATCATTGCGGAAATTAAAAGATTACATATTAATCTATCTAACATGCATCAAGATCATATCTTTGCCTATATATTCAGGGTCATTTGATCTAAAATATGCATATAAAAACATCAAGATCATATCTTGATCTTCAAGATGACTAATCACACTATTATGTTGAAGCCTGCCTTAAGATCTAGGGATCAAATCACTTACCTTAAGAACAGTTGGTAAATCCTTATTGCTCTGCAGCCATTCAATCGTTCGGCCTCTAGTATCGTCCACGCGAAGCCCCGAATGATCAGATTTCCAGGAGTGCTAGCTCACAGAAAAATAGCTTTGCTGATCTTGAATCCTCTCACTTGAATCTTCCTCCAAGATCCACCAGGCTTCCGCTAACACCAGAATCACCAGGATTTCTATTCTAACATTTTAGAATTACAATCCACGATAATTTAGAATTACAATCCACGACAAATCTGTATTGTTGTTCTATTTTTTGTTCTGTGTTCTTTGGTGAGGGAATGCCCTCTATTTATAGTCTAGATTTAGCCTTGACATTTAATTCTGATATTTAAGAATCCGTCATTTGGCAAAAGCGAAGAGACGCCGAAGGCGCGGTGCTTGGTTTAATTCCGATGTTTGGAGAAAACCAAGGAGTCACAGTGTTTGGTTTAGTTCCGTCATTCGGAAAAAACCAAAGAGACGAGGGATAAATCCGACGTTCGGTAAATAAATGTCATGCATTAAATTCTATCTCATGAGATGAGATTTTAGCCATCTCATCATATGAGATCCATATTCGAGAGGTTTGGATTCTGATCTGAATTTATTTGACTTAACCCACATAGATCATAGTCCAAGCCCAAATCAAATTTGGCTAGTCCTGAATCTATTTAAATTCAAATCAAGTCTAATTTCAAATCAATATTTGAAATTGACTTGTCCTTCTAATAGACTTAAACCAAATTGAATCTTATTCAAATGTACTTAACCCAATTGAGATAATTCAATCAATCAAATCATATATGATTCTCAATCGTTGATCAGCAAATAGATTATCCTAGGAAACTTCTATGCGTGTGACTTTCTAGGTTCGAACCTAAGCCGGTAGCATAGAAACAACTTTCTATACTAATCGATGTGCCCATCTAGCAATGGAACCCGACGTCCGGATAGGTCGAAGAGTTGCCGAGCAAACTCCAAGAACCCTAAGAAACAGTTACTGTATAATTTATCCTCTTGACCACAAATGCTAAGGATGGCTTAAGAGCCTGTCAACTCTAAATAGCAAATCCATAAAGTGATTTCAACTTTAGTGATCATGTGACTTTCACATGAAGTGCCTTGGCCAAGGTCTTGCTAAATTGAAACACAAGTATTTCTCCTTTTAATAGGATAGGTCAAATTCTATCTTGATCCACAACTGACTACCACAAGTACTTGACTGCACCCAGTAACCTTTCGTAGCTGGATTAGAAATTCAGGTGGTCCGGCACCTAAGTACAATGAGTTGCTTGTAAGCCACTGGTGTAATCTTCAGGTCTGAAGGATACTTATACCTATATCTTCTCGGATTAACTCTTGATAGTAGAGTATCTAGAAATGAGTCACGTTCGGTGAAATGTACTCCTACACTTTCACCTGTATGTCGTACCAGTGTCTCTACACTCCTTGGTTAAGAGGATAACCAACAAATATGATATACAACATCCTATAATTGATAGTACTATGGCCCTGTCATAGTATATCATTTGGTCGCAAACTCTTTTAAGGACCTTCTAAGATAAATCCTCCTTTATCGTGAGGAAGATCCTAAGGGCTTCATTACTTTCAGGAGTATTAAGAAGATATTCTTGTAATGAATAAACTGCCAAATAACTTTTATTAATATATCAATTTATATACAATTTACATCAGCACAATCATCAAATGATTGGCTTTAGGATACAATTCCCAACAGTAGAAGCGTAAGAGCGCTTAGGCACAAGAGTGATGAGGGTTCGATTCCAGTCCACATGAATGGAATTGGATAGGAAGATAGTCTGAATAGCCTGAACAACCTCTTGACCAATAATACTCTAATAATGATGGATGAAAAAAAGGCAGGAAGCCATCGGGCCCCGGGGCCTTATTAAGCCCAAGATTCCATAGAGCAAACCGAATCTCCTCCTCCGTGATCTGCCTGATAAGAATGTCATTCTCTTGGGCAGAAACCTTCTTCGAAAAGGACTTACTGAACAAGAGCCTCATCGCCAGAATGCTCATTCCACTTGAACTGAAAGAACTGGAATAGATGATCTCAGATAACTTGGATATCCTTATGAGAATTTTTTTCCTCGTCTACAAGATGCCGGATCATGTTGGCTGCCCGATGCTTCAAGGTGGTCTGGTGAAAAAATCTGGTGTTGCGGTCCCCCTTCCGAATCCACTGGACTCTAGACCGCTGCCTCCAATAGGTCTCCTGCTGCTAAAGAAGAGAGTGGTGAGTAGCAAGCTTAGCTCGGAGAGCAGAGAGATAAGAATCAGAGAGACAGCCATCCTGATCCTCTCTAGTCTGGAGAGAAGCAATATCGGCTTCCACCTTCTCAACTTGCCTCACTAGATTACCGACATCCACTCTGTTCCATCTAGACCTCCTGCGCCTTACTAACTTCAGATGCCTAGATAATTTATAAATAGCATTACTTCTGATTGGTAAATGCCAAACCTAGGAGATAATATATTGAGCTGAAGAATAAGAAGTCCAGAACTACTCGAATCAAAACTGCCTACTCAACCGAGTTTCAACCTTAGTGGATATCATGATTGGACAATGATCCGAGGCAATCTTGGGAAGATGAGTAACAGTTGTTGAAGGAAACTTTTGAAGCTAGTGGGCTGAGGCCATAGCTCTATCCAATCTCTCCCACACATGAGCAGAACCTTGGCGATTATTATACCAAGTGAATTGGGGACATGAAAACCCCAGATCCAGCAACCCAGTAGTTGAGATGAAGACTCAAACTCAGAGATCTCTGCTAAGCCACCAACCTGTCTTCCTTCTTTCTTTTTATTAGCCCCAATGATACAGTTAAAATCACCAGCAACTATGGAAGGAAGACCTTGAGCAAGAAGAGAGTGAATTTCAGACCATAATACCCTCCTCTCCCGAAAATCTGTACTAACATAAACTCCCGACAATAGCACATGGTCATTGTTCCCCTCAGAGACAACAAGAGTCACCTGCTGATTGCACTGATGAAAGACATCAACCCTGATAAAGGTATTGTGCCAAATAGCTGATATACCTTCCAAAAGGCCTACTGACTCCATAACATAGAAGACCAGGATCAGTCGACCTGTCTCCTAAATTGAATCAAACTGTCACCCGATAATCGAGTTTCCAGAAGAACATAGATATCAAACTTATGTAACTAAATCAGTCTCCCAAAGAGGCTCGAAACGAGGGTTTTCGAGCTCCTCTCATATTACATAAAAGAATCTTCATTTAGTAATAAGTGGGATCTAGGACCCAGACGAGTCCACCATGCCGTTGTTAGAAAGGCACCCTAAAGGTAGGGTATTGCCATTAGGCTCCAGAGTTACTATCTTCATTTGAATCTCAGCCTCCAGCACCCAAGGCCCTCATCGAAGATCGGGATATCCGTACCCTGACCCTGAATAGCCTTCTTGAGGCTAGAGACTATAGACTCATGGCTTCTTCCCTCCAATTGCCTGTGCCAAGGATTGCAAATGGATTCTCAGAGACTAAATTATCTTTTAGACATAGCCGAGGGCTACTGATCTCAGACTAAAATCAGACACAGAGCCCCCTTCAGATTCAGTCTCCTTCCACCAGCACAGCACCTTCACCTTGATTCCCAAACTGGCACATACTCCTTCCACTAGCACAGCACCTTCACCTTGATTCCCAAACTGGCACATACTCTTTCCCTTCCCAGCTGATACAGTTTTAGTAACACTGGCACATACTCCTTCCACCGGCGCAACACCTTCACCTTGATTCCCAAACTTCGTCCCCACTCCTAGCTGAGCCACATGAGAGACCAGGGCCTGACCAGCTTTATGGAGACGCCGGCAGGCTAATTTCGCAGGCTCCCTCCATTCCTCCATAGCCTGCCCCGTGCCTGGAGTAGAGGAACCGACTGCCTGGCCTGTACCCAGAGTGGAGGAACCGAGGGTAGAACCATTCAGTTTCGGAGAAATAGGAGGAGGAGCAAGAGATGATACTGGAGGCTTCCTCTTCACACTTGGCACAGGACCCTGAGGGGCCCTTCGTTGACGAAGGGCCCCATCCATGGCCCATAGCAAGAGAGAGCCTAAGAAGAAACAGAATCCTGCTGAGACTCTTGCTTACAGGGGCCAAGGAGATGCAATGAGCCACAGTTGCAGCAGATGCCCTCAAGGTGTTCATACATGAACAATTGCCAAAAGGAAGCACAAGATCCCCTCACACAGACTCCCAACCGCAACGATTTTGACAGATCAACACGAACGCAGACCCGCACGAACCACCTCTGCTCTGTGCCAAAGTCGGGGAATCGAAGAAGACATAGCCGGCGAGAGGATGGATCTCAGGATATCTTCTGTCCAATATTCCATCAGCAGATTGGGCAAGCGAATCCAGATAAGGCCAGAAGAAATAGAGTCCTCCGCCGGAATGAAATCAGATCGCCAGCCCACAGTTGCCACCGGTTGTCCATTGACCACCCAAGGCTTCCCAAGAACCATATCCTTTGCATTGGGGTCAAAAAATCTAAAGATATGGCAGCGGAAGGCCAAGCTCATTGCTTGGATTTCACCAGGGACTCCAGCTCGTCGGAGTTCGCGGATGAAAGATTTCGGAGGAATCCAGTGGTGAAACGTATGAGCCAGAATTGTCATCTTCTCCCAGCAACCGATTTCATCTTCCAAAGTAGAAATCGGAACCTAGACTATATTGGGAAAGCAAGTCTCCAAGTTTGCCACCTCCACCGGCGATGGAGAAGATGAGACCTATTCGAAGATTGAATCCGCAGCCCTCCTCCCTGGCCTCGGAACCTCCTAGGAAGCATCATTTGAGTTTCGATTACATGAATATACTATATCATTTGAGTTTCATAATTTAAAATAATTTAAAACATTTTGCAAAAAATTCTGCATTATAAAATCGCATATTACCCCCATTATGTACATATAAAATAGTATTATATTTAAATTATAATTAATAAAATTGGATATTTAACAAAAAGTTATTTATTGTTGGCACCTACATTTCTAAAATACCTAAATGCTTTGATATTTATTTGATAATCAAATTAAGAGTTTGTTTAACACACGTCCTTGTTGCTTGTATTTTATAATGTTGCACTAGCATGTCTTCTGCATCTCCTCACCCCTTTAAATCATTACCCAAACTTCAAAGTTTTACCACAGCTTCTTTTTGATTTTACATCCAAAAATAAAATCAAGTTAGATTAAGTGTTGCTTGGCTTGCTCATTTTTTAAGTCCAAATCCTTCATCTCTAAGCAAGTACCTGCTGTTATCTTTCTTGGAATGCTATTATTTGCTAATTTACCTTTACCTTTCTTTTGCATGTGTGTGAATTTTGTTAACCACATGCACTACTCGTATGAATTCTGCACCTTTTCTCAACATATTATTATTTTTCCTCAACATATTTCTCACAAAGTCGGCATGCTCTGGCTACTTTATGAGAATCTTGTAATTCGGAGGCCTGCAAGTAATTCGAGGACCTATTAGAGATTAAGAAAATATTTTTGCTCACATATATTAATGTAAATTAGGAGCTTTTATGAAGCTTGTAACTTGTTCACTTTGCAAGTAATTTAAGATTACAAGAAAGACCTGCCCAACTTGGGCATTAGATCAACGAAGAAGACGGACCGGAGTAAGTCTTATTAAATTACCAAGTCTTTTCCAACCTCTTGCTGGGTCATGAATGCACCAGTTACAAAATAGTTTCGTCCACTCTTAATTATTGGTGTTGGATGATGCTTAATTACTCTTATGTCCCCATTCATTTGAATCACCACCTAGAACATGCTAAACAAGTACTTAAATCAAATACAATCAAAATTAAGAGAACGAATTGAATAGATGGTGAAACGGCAACTTCATTAGGTAGGAATCTTTGTGAGTGTGTTGTAATTTCACAAGTGGTGCATATTCTTTATGGGCCACTACTTCTGCCAGCAATCAATCCTTTCAGCCAAACTTAGTGATGCCGGCGACCACCACAGGGGCTTTGAAAAGAGCTTGCTCCGTTGATCCTACGAATATTCCTTCCTCTCAAATTATTGGTGCTCGGCGATTTAACCAATTAGAAAAAAAAAAAAATTACAAGACTTCTAGGGTTCAGAAATCCAAATAAATCCTACAATTTTTTTTCACTCTTGCTATTACACCAAATCAGTTTTAGTCAATGTAAATCCTAATCCATGATCATTAATATATGCACTTAATAAGTTCTTATATAGATATGCATCATATATCATGGTATAAGTACTATTATAATGAGTAATTATATCAAGTTTAAATTTTTAAAACATTTACCATGATCTATACATAATTGTTTAAATTATTGAAGTCTTGCTCTTAAAGCATGAATAAAAGAAAATGCATTTCTAATTTTTGAAATAACTTCTTGAATTATGTCCATGCTAGCTTGAACAGAAAGATTTAATATATGTCATGAACATCTAATATAAAATAATTATCCATTTAAAATGGAATGCAAAGAGTCATTTAATAATGCAACAACAGAACTATTATTAGATGCATTATCAAAGTAATAGATATTATTTTATCATTAATAATATATGAGCATGTAGTTTGATAAATAGCATTTAAAATTTGTTGCTCCGAATGCAAAAAATTAAAATTACAAAAAGCAAGAATTTGTTTATTTAGTTGCCAATCATTATCAAAATAATGAGTAGTAATAGCAATAAAATAATTACTACTTAAATATATTGACCAAATATCAGAAGTTAAAGAAACTCTTGCATGTAAAAGAGATAGTGTTTCAATTAAACTTTGTTTCATTGCTAAAGAGTTTGTCATAGCTACTCTTCTAAATGTATGCCTACTAGTTCTTTTATAAGCAGTTTTAAGCCTAATTAAATATATTGTTCAAAATTATAAGATTCACATAAACTAAAAGATAATTCATCCTGAACTATCATCTTACAAGTAATTTCCTCTGTTTTTCATGATATATTAAGGGGTGCTTTGCATACGAGAATCATGCATCCTATGAGTCTCTTGATATCTTTTTAAATGCCCTGTTCCCCCACTACTACTACAACTATAAAATTTTGCACATTTTCTACATTTTTCTTTCAAGACTCTATCAACTATAATTCTATCAAAATCATTCCAAACATCACTAGTCCTCTTGTGAGAAGAGGTTTGACCTTCACTTTATTCATTGACACCGGTTCTAGAGGAAGCTTGGGGATTAGTTTTCTCTTCCTTAGAAACAGAGGGCATACCAAAATGACTTTCGCCATAATATGCCATATCTAAAATTTTAAATTAATGAATGCAAAAAAATAAAAAAATAACCACAAGAAGAAATTGAGAAGAGGACCAGAGGTGAAGGTATGGAGTCGAGATTTATGAGCTTCCTCTTGTACTCTCATCTCTCAACAAGAAGTGACCTCCTTTCTATTGTACTTCAAACTTCTCAACAAGAACCTCCTCTTGGTAGCACTTGAACACTTGATAGAGCACTTGCTAGAACACTTGCAAACTAAAAATTAAATTGTTAGAGCACTTGCTAAAAGAGAGAACTAGTAGTAAGTAGAAGAGGAGTTGGTTTGGTGTGGTGAGAATGAGAAAGGAATGAGGTATTTATATTTTTTTTCAAAATACTCCTATTTCTAGCCATTTTATGGCTGTTGGATGGGTTAAAATGATAAACCCCCCCAACTAGCTGTTTCTAATGGCTAGAAATGGCTAGCTGGATCATGCCTAGGCCTGGTTTGTGGCAGCATGGCCCAGTTAAAGGCATTACGTGTCATGCCGGCATGGCATAGCATAGAGTGGGTTGCGGACCATGCCGGACGGCCAAATTTTGTTAACGAGCCGTGCCAGGCATGGCCAGTTTTTTGACCGGCCCATTGGGCCTATGCCTGACCATGCCAAGCACGGCCCACTGCTCACCTCTAGTTATATGATAGAGGATCATCAAACGATATATATATATATATATATATATATATATATAATAGAGCACTATTGAAGCATCAAAAAAAAAAATATGGTTACATCACAAAGTATATTTGTATAAGTTTAAAGATCGATTCTATGATATTTGTATTAAGTTAGAGTAATAGGATGAAACATGCTCTAAAAAAACCATCAATTTAATGTGATTATAAAGGTTGCATTTACTCCGAGCTTCGACTTGCCGAGTTGAATTTTTCAAGCAGTAGAATTGATGTAGCTAAGAAATAGAAGAATAAAAGAAACTTTAGCTTTAAGAAAATTTTATTATTATAAATTTTATTAGGAATCTTATTTTTCACCTTAGCCTTTTTATAAGACTTCTCTTAGGAGTCCTTTTTTTTTTTTTCGGAGTCTTATTTTGTTACTATTGAATTGGTTTATGATTCTAGTATTTTGAATGTATTTAAATTCTTGTTGGACTAGTTTTGCTCTATAAATAAGCCTCTAATGTATTCTATTGAATCTATGAATAGAATTAAAAATTTTAAAAGATTATTTTTTTTTGGCTTGAAGTTATTCTTAATTTGAATGATGTAATATTATAATTTTTTTAGAAAAGTTGAAGGTACTTCATTGAAGGCTGTGTAAGATCAGTAGGTATTTTTTTAATCTATTTGTATCAAATTTTATATTAAAGCCGAATATGTTTGCATCACTAGCTCTTCAAAATGGCATGTTTTTCTTTCTTTGAGTTTTTTTAGGGTTTTTCAGAGTGAAATCGAAGCTAAAAGCCTGGGAGCTAAAAGATGTGTTCTTTAAACAAAAAAATATTGAAAAGAAAAAAAAATATTTGTATAAGTTTAAAGATCGATTCTATGATATTTGTATTAAGTTAGAGTAATAGGATGAAACATGCTCTAAAAAAACCGTCAGTTTAATGTGATTATAAAGGTTGCATTTACTCCGACTTGCCGAGTTGAATTTTTCAAGCAGGGGAATTGATGTAGCTAAGAAATAGAAGAATAAAAGAAACTTTAGCTTTTAAGAAAATTTTATTATTATAAATTTTATTAGGAATCTTATTTTCACCTTAGCCTTTTTATAAGACTTTTATTAGGAGTCCTATTTTTTTTTTTTTTGGAGTCTTTTTTTTTTACTATTGAATTGGTTTATGATTCTAGTATTTTGAATGTATTTAAATTCTTGTTGGACTAGTTTTGCTCTATAAATAAGCCTCTAATGTATTCTGTTGAATCTATGAATAGAATTAAAAAATTTTAAAAGATTTTTTTTTTTTGGCTTGAAGTTATTCTTAATTTGAATGATGTAATATTATAGTATTTTTTAGAAAAGTTGAAGGTACTTCATTGAAGACTGTGTAAGATCAGTAGGTATTTTTTTAATCTATTTGTATCAAATTTTATATTAAAGCCGAATATGTTTGCATCACTAGCTCTTCAAAATGGCATGTTTTTCTTTCTTTGAGTTTTTTTTAGGGTTTTTCAGAGTGAAATCGAAGCTAAAGCCTGGGAGCTAAAAGATGTGTTCTTTAAATAAAAAAAAAATATTGAAAAGAAAAAAAAATATTTGTATAAGTTTAAAGATCGATTCTATGATATTTGTATTAAGTTAGAGTAATAGGATGAAACATGCTCTAAAAAAACCGTCAGTTTAATGTGATTATAAAGGTTGCATTTACTCCAACTTGCCGAGTTGAATTTTTCAAGCAGGGGAATTGATGTAGCTAAGAAATAGAAGAATAAAAGAAACTTTAGCTTTTAAGAAAATTTTATTATTATAAATTTTATTAGGAATCTTATTTTCACCTTAGCCTTTTTATAAGACTTTTATTAGGAGTCCTATTTTTTTTTTTTTTTGAGTCTTTTTTTTTTACTATTGAATTGGTTTATGATTCTAGTATTTTGAATGTATTTAAATTTTTGTTGGACTAGTTTTGCTCTATAAATAAGCCTTTAATGTATTTCGTTGAATCTATGAATAGAATTAAAAAATTTTAAAAGATTTTTTTTTTGGCTTGAAGTTATTCTTAATTTGAATGATGTAATATTATAGTTTTTTTTAGAAAAGTTGAAGGTACTTCATTGAAGACTGTGTAAGATCAGTAGGTATTTTTTTTATCTATTTGTATCAAATTTTATATTAATGCCGAATATGTCTGCATCACTAGCTCTTCAAAATGGCATGTTTTTCTTTCTTTGAGTTTTTTTAGGGTTTTTCAGAGTGAAATCGAAGCTAAAAGCCTGGGAGCTAAAAGATGTGTTCTTTAAAAAAAATATATATTGAAAAGAAAGAAAAATACAATTAATTAATTTGTTTTATTTTAAGGTGTTTCATCCCTAAGAAAGTGCCTGCTATTATCTTTCTGATAAAAATATCAGTTTCGAGGGACTTACGAGTCGGCGTACTTGAATTAAATAGCATCTCTCCTGGTGTACCAACTCGTCCATTTCATAATTGAATTATGTTGAGGGGTAAAATCATCATTGCATTGATAATCATGTGATTGGGTTATGATTAGCCCTGGCCCCCACTCATTAAGCCGCGCCCGTAAAGGGCGAGCCTACCCGTATGATTCGGCTCCCCCGAACAGCCTATGGTTCGGCTCCCCCGAACGACCTATGGTTCGGCTTCCCCGAATGACCTATGGTTCGGCTCCCCCGAGCAACCCATAGTTCGGCTTCCCCGAGCAATCCATGGTTCGATTTCTTCGAGCAATCCGTAACTCGACATACACCCTCGTGAATGAGACTGTCTTCACGTCCGTCTTATTCATTCTGTCGTATCTCAGCTACCCTTGTGCTTCGGCCGTTCGAGCCCCCCTGCACTTCCGCCGGATCTGACGTAGGAGAGCCCAAGTTCGGCGTAACAAAATGCCAAACGATGAATCATGTCGAGATATGGCCTAGGACCTGTGATAACGGCCTAGGACCTACACCGTTATCAAATCTCGAGCCATCAGCAAACTCTCCCAACTGTCGATCCTCTAACGGACAGGATACGGATCTTACCGGCCTCACAATGGCCAGATTCTGATCATCTTCGTATTCCAACAACCTTCGAACCTTCCAGAATGCGCTCAAGATTCAAGTGACGGTCTATAAATAGGGCACTCCTAGATTCTCTTAGGTACGCACAAGTTTTCGTACTCTACTCTTGGTTGGGTCTCAGCATCACTCTCTCTCTCTCTTTCACTGCTCCCCCTCTCCCCATCATTGGTGCTCTGCTCGAGCTCCCAATCGATCATTCTTGGAGAGACTCCCCAGAGGGATCCTTCTTCTTATATTTGTTGTTCGCTGAATCTTGCTAACTTGAGCGTCGGAGGATCTTCCATGAAAGATCACCCCTAACGCCTTTCGTGTAAAGGCTTCTTTATAGGTCCGTTTAGAAGGAAGCTCGATCGAGAGGCCGATCATGCCTGAGTGAGAGAGCATATTCTTGCGACAACAAATTCTAAAGTTTGGTAGGTCTCAGTTCCCTTACTTTTAAAAAGAAAAAGAAAATAATAAGTCATGATTGATTCCACCGTCAGCAACCCATCCATTATTAATTATTTTGCTATCCAGCTCACGGTTGGTGCGATGCCTTTGTCATGTGACACACCGACTCCAAGAAGATGAATGAACGAATGAGCCAAATACTAAAAGTTACTGAACTCGTACGGGTTAACGCTTTCGAGACTGGGTCCAACGTCAGGCTACGAACCGGCACATGACGAGGAGTCATAAAGTAGATTCCTCCCCCCACCGCTCTCTATTATTGGTGTTGAACAATTTAACCCCTCTGGGGCTACGTTAAAGTTTTATGCTATATTTGGATTAAAAAAAAAGTGAGAGAAAGAAAAAATTAAAAAAAATGTTAAAAAAAAAGTTAAAGAATTTTTTTTTTATTTGGATGAGGGGAAGAAAAATAAAGAGAAAAAAAAATTAATAATTTATAATGATAATAATATTTTATTATAAATTATTAAAAAATGATTTGTTGTTTTTTTTGGAAGGATCAATATTGGAATGAAAAAAAAAATAAAGAGCATTTTTGAGTTTTCTCCCCGAAATCTCTTCGGATTCGGAGATAAAACTTTTACAAGGGGTCCATCACTTTTTTTTTTATTTTTCCTTTAGTTTTCTTTCCTTCCTACTTTTCTCTCCATCCAAACAAGATAAATTTCATTTTCTCTCCTGCTTTCCCTCCTAGTTTTTTTTCCTCCTTAGTTTTCTCTTCATCCAAATAGAGCCTTAGCCTTTTAAATAAAACTTTATATACTTACAAGCGTCATCAATGATAAAAATTAAATGCCTAGCATCTTTTTAGTTAATATTAATACTTTGAGTTAGCTTTTTTTTTAAATGTTTATCTTTAATAATGAAATAGAAATAATATATAAGAGCTTATGCCGATTATAACTCTGCACTCCAATAAAAAATGCTAAAATATCAGGAGTTTCTTAGACAACACATGTTTATTGCTTTTGATAGTAAAAAGGGAGAAGATCACACAAATGATTGGTCCATACCTATTGCCATGTATATACTATATCATTTGAGTTCATAATTTAAAATAACTTAAAACATTTCTCACAAAAATTTACATTATAAAATTGTATATTACTCCATTATGTACATATAAAATATTATTATATTTTAATCATAATTAATAAAATAAGGTATTTAACAAAAAGTTATTTATTATTGGTACCTACATTTCTAAATATCTAAATGTTTTGATATTTATTTGACAATCAATATATATATATATTCATATTCTCAACATATTTCTCACAAAGTCGGCATGGTCTGCCTACTTTACGAGAATCTTATAACTCGGAGGCCTGCAAGTAATTCGAGGATTTATTAGAGATTAAGAAAATATTTTTGCTCACATATATTAATGTAAATTAGGAGCTTTTATGAAGCTTGTAACTTGTTCACTTTGCAAGTAATTGAAGATTCCAAGAAAGGCCTGCCCATCTTGGGCATTTGGATCAACGAAGAAGACAGACCGGAGTAAGTCTTATTAAATTACCAAGCCTTTTCCAACCTCTTGCTGGGTCATGAATGCACACATCACGACCAGTTACAAAATAGTTTCGTCCAGTCTCAATTATTGATTGGTGTTGGATGATGCTTAATTACTCTTATGTCCCCTTTCATTTGAATCACCACCTAGAACATGCTAAACAAGTACTTAATTCAAATACAATCAAAATTAAGAGAACGAATTGAATAGATGGTGTTGGGGGTAAAATCGTTATTGCATCAATATTCGTGCGAGGAGGCTAAGACCAACCTCCTCCCCTCGGCCTCCCCGGACTCCCGTAGCTCGGCCTTTCCGGGCTTCCATAGCTCGACCTCCCCGGGCTCCCGTAGCTCGGCCTTCCCGGGCTCCCATAGCTCGGCCTCCCCGGGCTCTCGTAGCTCGGTCTTCCCGGGCTTCCATAGCTCGGCCTCTCCGGGCTTCCATAGCTCGGCCTCCTCGGCAAAGTTGTCAATTTCGTTTCGTTTCGGCCGTTTCGGCCGAGACGTTCGTTTCGGTAGCTTATCCGAAAAGATAAGTTCTGCGTTTCATTCGGAAGATTTTTCGGCCGTTTCGGTGCGTTTCGGTATATTTCGGCCATTTTCGGCAGTTTTCAGCCGTTTCGGTATGTTTCGACCGTTTCGGTAAAATATATTTTGGAGACCAATTTATGAATTATTAAACCTTTCAGAACTATTTAAATATATATATATATATAATATCAAAAAATATCCTAGTTATCCTATCCCCATTTTAAAATATATATATATATAATAACAAAAAAAATTCTAGTTACCCTATCCCCATGATCACATCTCTTAAAAACTCAAACTCTTTATTTTATATTGTTATTATTATTTATGAAGAATATGAATTATGAATAAATTTTATTTTTATATATATATATATATATATATATATATATATATATATATTTCAAATTCTTAAAACTTAACTTTTATTTTTATGTTGTTATTATTATTTATAAGAATATGAATTATAAATAAATTTTTATTATATATATATATATATATATTCCGAAACGAAGCACGGAAACGATCCGATACCGAAATATTTCGTTTCATAAGCTAAACCGAAACATAATCCGAAATGAAATTGACAACCTTGCTCCTCGGGCTCTCGTAGCTCGGCCTCCCCGGGCTTTCGTAGCTCGGCCTCCCCGAGTTCCATAGCTCGACCTCCTCCGAGCCTCCATAGCTCGGTTTTCCCGAGCTCCCATAGCTCGACCTCTCCCGAGCTTCCATAGCTTGGCTCCCCCGAGCTTCCATAGCTCGTCTCCCCCGAGTCTCCACGGCCCGGCTTCATCAAGCGATCCACGATCCGATACCTACCTCCGCGGAACCTGACGCGGGAGAGCCCAGGCTTACCATAACAACATCCTAGACAAGGAATCATGTCGAGAAGTGGTCTAGAACCTATCATAGCTACCCCAGGCCTACTCAACCAGATCTCAAGCCATCAAAGAGCTCTCCTGGCCGTCGATCCCCTAACAGACAAGATGCAGATCCCAATGGCCCCACAACGGCCTGATTCGATCCACCCCCATATCTTAACAACCTCTGAACCTTCTAGAAGGCACTTGAGATCCAGGTGACAGTCTATAAATGGGACACTCCTAGGTTCCCTCAGGTATGCGCGCTCACACCCTCACCCCCACTCTCACTCTCCCGCTCTCGCGAGCAGCCCGTCGGTGCTCTCGCCCTCTAGAGCTCCCGATTGGCCGCCCCAGAGAGGCCTCCCGGAGAGATCCATCTCCCCACTTTCTGGTTGATCGCCGATTTCCTCCCACTGACTTGAGCGTCGGAGGGTCTTCCGCGGAGGGCCACCCCCAACGCCTCTCACGCGAGGACTTGTGTGCAGGTCCGCCTCCTGGAGATCGACTGCGCCTGAGTCGGAGGACGGATCCCGGCGGCAACAGATTGGCACTAGAGGAAGGGTCTCAAGTCTCATTAAAACTTGAAAAGAGGAGATAATGATCTAAATCTGGAGAGAGCCTCTTTAATGGCCAACCGGAGAAGAGCAACCTCAGAAGCCCAAGATCAGGTCGCTTCCCAAAGGCCTGATCCGACGGGCAGTGTAGCGCCGCAACCTCCATCAGTCGAAACCCCGTCACCGCCTGCCATCCCGGTGACCCAGGACCAGTTTGCTACACTGGTCAACAAGTCCAGGCCCTTACCACCTGGTTCAAGAGCGCCTTGCAGCCCCTCCTGCTTCGCACTTCCAAAAGGAGGCGGCGACTTCTTCTTCGCCGACAGCTTCCTCATCCAGTCCGCATCAGCCCGCGGACCCCCCACACCGACCCAGGGGGACAAACCAGTCCCACGAGGCGGTTATGATAGGGATCCTCCCAAATCTCGGCGAGCCCGATCCCTCTCCCCGGTGACATCTCACCATGATTCAACACCGTCCTTGCGATCCTCATGCCCAGCTCCTCCTTTGACCGGCGAGGAGGAGATCCGCCGTCAGATCTAGGAGATGCGTCAGGAGCTGAACGCCGCCAAGCAGGCCCATCCGCCCCAGCCCAAAGCGGAGCAGGGCATCCCTTTCACTAAGGGGATTATGGAGGAAGTGATTCTCTCCACGTCAAGCTACCAGCCATCGACCCTACCACGGCTCTTCTGACCCGGACAACCATCTTAGCAGCTTCCGGTCAATAATGATGTTCCACAGAGCATCTGATGCGGTCCTCTGCCGCGCTTTCCCCTCCACCCTCAAAGGATCTGCCCGAACCTGGTTCAATGCTTGAAGCCAGGTTATGTCGATTCTTTTGACGAGCTGAGCCGTCTTTTTATTGGCCAGTTCGTCAGCAGCTGCCGCCACCGACGAAGATCTGATTCCCTCTTCGAAGTCAAGCAGAGAGAGGGGGAGTCCTTGAGGAATTACCTGGCCGTTTTAATAAGGCCATGTTAGAGGTGGACCACCTTATCATGAGGTGGCTATGTCCGCCCTGGCGGGGGAGTCTCGAAGGAAAGCGACTTCTACCTGGCTATGGAAGTCAGTTACCCCCCTGCCTCTCGGATATGATGGCCCTGGCGGACAAGTATGCTAGGGTCGAAGAATCGCGGAGAGTTGCTCGCGCTGAGCAGGCAAAGAAGAAGGAGCCCAAAGTCCCCGAAAGGCACCGTCCCACCCGGCGACCAAGTCCGCCTCGCCAGAGAGTCCCTCCGCTGCCGCCAAGGAATCGCTCCCGGAGCCCTCCAGGCGATTCGATCACTACACTCCGTTGACCGTGCCCCGGGCGCAAATCCTCATGGAAATAGAACGCCAGCTCCCCCGGCCAGTGCCTCTCCGAGGGAACCCGACCCGAAGAGATCCTACCAAGTACTGTCGCTACCATAGGGAGCACGGCCACGACACCGAGAATGTGGCAACTGAAAAATGAAATTGAGAGGCTGATCCAGCGGGGACGACTGAATCAGTTCAGGAGAGTGCCCGAGCCACCACAAGGAGGTGACCGCCAGCCCGAACTTCAACAACCTCCTCCTCCACCGAATCTGCCCGTGATCGGCCGCATCAACATGATCGAAGAGGCCGGCGGGTCAAGCCCCAGGGGCGACAGTGAAGGATCGGTGCCAAAGAAGGCACGAACGGGCGAGCTCTCCTTCTCCGACGATGATCTCCAAGGGATACAGCTCCCCCATGATGACGCACTAGTTGTTTCCCTTAATTTGAATAACTATGATGTAAGCCGAATCCTAGTTGATAGTGAAAGTTTGGTGAATGTTTTGTACCTAGGTGTGTTTGCCAGGATGAATTACTCATGGAAAACCTTCGAGCCGTGGATTCCACTCTGATGGGATTCACAGGCGATGTCATCGTCCCGAAAGGGGTCGTCACCTTAACGGTCTGTGTGGGAACCTGGCCCCTTGTAACCATTGTCCAGACAGACTTCCTGGTAGCCGACCTCAGATCTCCGTACAACGCAATATTTGGCAGGCCCGGTCTAATGTCCCTTAAGGCAGTTGTCTCCATCCCACATCTATCCATGAAGTTCCCCACCGAGCGAGGAGTTGGAGTTGTTCGGGGAAGTCAAGCCATGGCTCGGCAGTGCTTCGTTATAAGCCTTCAGTCTAAAATGCCGGAAGTTGATGGGCTAGACGCTCGCGAGGACTTTGCCGAACAGCGGGGAGAACCAGCAGAGGAATTGGAGGAGGTACCATTAGAGGAGGCTCGACCCGACCGAACCATAAAAATCGGATCGCTGCTCAAAGGAGAGCCTCGTCACAAATTGATCAGGTTCCTCCGAGGCAACGCTGATATCTTCTCCTGATCCGCCTCCGACATGCCAGGGATCAGCCCTGAGGTTCTCGTCCATCATCTCAATGTGGACGAGATGCACCGGCCCATCAAGCAGAAAAAGAGGAGCTTCGCCCCAGAACGACAAAAGGCCATTGAAGAAGAGGTAGACAAGCTCATCAGGCCAATTTCATCCGGGAGGTAAATTATCTGAGCTGGCTATCAAATGTTGTTATGGTGAAGAAGTCGAACGGCAAATGGAGGATCTGCATCGACTTCACCGACCTTAACAAAGCTATTTGAGTATAACTAATGGAGGCTCTAATGATTTTGATTAAGTGTTTCAGATTATAAGTCTATTGAATGATCAAAATCAGGAGTTACATCGTGTTCTGGATCGAATCTAATGTCTAGGTAAGATTGCAGACATTAGAGTCGACTCCGAGAATCACAGAGCCGACTCCGGATCTGGCACGGAAGTTAGAGTCGACTCCGAGACTGTTAGAGCTGACTCTCATAGAAGAAACAGAACGTCGATTTTTTGGCCCCGTCCTAGAGTCGACTCCGGGTAAGTTAGAGTCGACTCCAGAAAAGTTTCTTGTCGACCCCAGAAAAGTCAGAGACGACTCCAGAAATAACGTTTTAAAGTGCTTCGAGTTAGAGCCGACTCCAGAAAAGTTAGAGTCGACTCCAACCCACCTGGAACGAAAAATCAAATGCCAGATCAGCTCTAATGGTAATATTTCTATTTTACCTTATTTCTAACGGATATATTTTGTTACAAGGTACACTCTAACGGATAGTTTTCTTTCAAAAATGGTTTGAAAGAAATCTATAAAAAGGGAAGACTATCATTCAAAAAAAGGAGAAGAAGAAAGAAAAATGAAAAAAAAAGAGGAAATTCGGAAATAGAGAAATCCCATTTCAAAAATCCGAAAAAGAGAGCTTGAATCTCAAGAGGAAAACCTTCTAGCTCAAATCCACTCCACTCCAAAGCTCAAGAGGAATCCAAGGCATTCAAATCAAAGTTTTGGTGGATTTCCCAACTTGGAGAAAGAGGATTCATTTCTTGCTTTTCAACCCTTCTCAACTGCTTCAACTGTGAAGAATCGGAGCTGAGGCTTTATTCAACCAGCAAGGAGAAGAAGAAAAGAAGAAAAGAAGAAAAGCTCAAAAGCCAACAAACTATAAATCAGGCTTTTCTAAACCTTGTTATTCTTATATTTGATTATCTGCTCATTAAGGAGCTTTGTAATGAAAATAATATTTCTATTATTTGTATCTAGTTCAATATGGGGGATTGAACTAGTGGAGGTAGTCTTACCTCGGTACAAGCTTGGGATAGCTTGTGTTAGGGTTTTTGTGCTGGTGAGCCCGGAAAACCAGCTGGGTTCGTTGTGATCCTGGGAAAACAATAAGTTTGAGTTGTGAGCTTGTAAAACAACTCGGCTATAATCAAGGAAGATTATAGTGTGGACCCAAGTGAATCTTGGGAGTGGACGTAGGTGTTGGATACACCGAACCACTATAAAATCTTTGTGTTTGCAGTGCTTTCATTGACTCTTTCTCTATCTCTATTTTATTCACTGCACTTTTTATTTACATTGCCTTTATCTTCATTCTTCTTAAGCAAACTATTTTAAAAGGCTAATTTTTTAAAGAACCCAATTCACCCCCCCCCCCTCTTGGGTTGTCATCTGGGCCAACACAGAGGCTGGTTAACAAAATATTCAAGGAGCAAATCGGCTGGAATATGAAGGTGTACGTGGACGATATGCTGGTCAAAAGCAAGGAAGCGTCATGGCATGTCGAGGACCTTTCAGAGAGCTTTGCAATGCTGCGCAAATATGGGATGAGACTCAACCCGACCAAATGTGCCTTCGGTGTTAACTCCGGGAAGTTTCTCGGCTTCATGGTCTCCCAGCAAGGTATCGAAGCTAACCCCCAGAAGATTCAAGCTCTCCAACAAATGGCGCCCCCGACATCTGTTAAAGAGGTCCAACGCCTAACCGGGAGGATAGCGGCCCTCAACCACTTTGTGGCGCGGTCGGCGAGAGATGCCTCCCCTCTTCAAAACTCTCTGATCGGCCAAAAACTTCCAGTGGACTCCCGAATGCCAAAGGTCATTTCAAGATCTCAAGAAGTACCTCGGCTCGCCCCACTTCTCAGCAGTCGGCCTTGGGAGAGACCCTATTCTTGTACCTGGCTGTTTCGAGGGTGCAGTCTGTTCGGTGCTGGTCAAGGAAGAAGGCAAAGTCCAGAAGCCGATCTACTATGTCAGCAGGCTACTCCGCGATGCAGAGACAAGGTACAATAGAATTGAGAAGATGGTATTGGCCTTATCACCTCAGTTCGAAAGCTGCGGCCGTACTTCCAAGCACATTCCGTGATGGTTCTGACTGACCAACCATCAAGGCGGTAGTCCACCGTCCCGAGACGTCGGGGAGAATGACCAAGTGGGCCGTCGAGCTAAGCGAGCATAACATACATTTTCAGCCTCGTCAGCCATCAAAGCCCAGGTGCTAGCCGACTTCCTCCTCGAGTGTACCATCCCGAAGGATGGTTCTACCCCAGACTCCCTCAAAGAGCCAAAATCTAGAGCCTGATGGCTCCTTCATGTCGATGGTCATTTAATGCCATCGCTCCGGTGCGGGTCTGGTTCTTACCAGTCCGGAGGGGATACCTTCGAATATGGCATTCGATTTTCCTTCCCGGCCTCCAATAATGAAGCCGAGTACGAAGCCTGTTAGCCAGCCTCCGAATCACCCACAATCTGAAGGTGGAGAAACTCAATGCCTTCACCGACTCTCAGTTGGTAGCCGGTCACGTACGAGGAGAGTTTGAAGCCCGGGAGCCAAACATGGTTCGATATCTCCAGGAGGTGCGGAGCCTGCTTCCCCATTTGCCGAATTTGAAATCATCAGATTCCAGATCCGAGAATGCCCGCGCCGACCTACTCTCCCGATTGGCAACCACGGAGTCAATGGATGCCAAGCAAAAGTTCCACCTGGAGACTCTGGAAAAGCCAGCATCGCGGAAGCCGACCGAATAATGCAAGTTGAGGCCGAACCATCATGGTTCGACCCTATCCTCAAATATTTCAGAGAAGGGTCGCTTCATCCGACCGAAGAGAGGCTAGAAGCTGAAGCTGCGGGCCACCCACTACGTATTGATTGACAACCAACTTTACAAACGGTCTTTTTCCATGCCGCTGGTCAGATGCCTTCGCCCGTCCGAAGCGACTATGCTCTGTGCGAGGTACATGAAGGGATTTGCGGCAACCATCTGGGAAGCCGGTCCTTATGCCACAAGGTACTGCAACAAGGCTACTACTGGCCGACCATGCAAAAGGATGCGGATGATCTAGTCCGAGCCTGCGACCCCTGCCAGAGGCACTCAAGCATCCAAAGGCTCCATTCCACCGAACTAGTTTCCATATCTGCTTGGCCCTTTGCCAAATGGGGGATGGACATCCTCGGCCCATTCCTGCTTGCCACGAGCCAGCGGAAATTTCTATTTGTCGCCATCGACTACTTCACCAAATGGGTCGAAGCGGAAGCAGTTGCACAAATAACCGAGGCACGGGCTAGAGATTTGTGTGGAGGCCCATCATCTGCCGATTTGGCCTCCCGCATACCATAATCACCGATAACGGTAAGCAGTTCACAATTCTAAATTCCACCAATTCTATGAGGAGCATGGAATCCGTCACCACCTCACTTCGGTCGGGCACCCACAAGCCAACGGAGCGGCCGAAGTAACCAACAGGACCCTCCTCATGGGAAGCAAAAATGACAGCAATCCAAGAAGCAAAGGACCGCAACACTTTACCCTTAGAGGAGCTTCTAGGATCACTTATGACCCATGAGCTGACTATGAAGCAGCATGTAGAGGAGGACACAAAGAAGAAGAAAATGATTGCCCTCAAAGCTGCAAAAGAAGAAGAGAGCAGCAGCGATGATGATGATGATGATGATGAAGAGACTGCTCTCTTAGCCAAAAATTTAAAAGATTCATGAGGAGAAAGAAACCCTTCCATAAGAAGAAATTTGGAGCAAAGTGGGAAGGAGAAAAGGATAAGAACAAGGACAAGGACAAAGAAAAAGAGAAAGACCCCTTGACATGCTATGAGTGTAATAAACCGGGGCACTTTAGGAATGAATGTCCAAAATTGAAGAAAGCCTACAAAAAGAAAAAGAAGGCTTATGTGGCGACTTGGAGTGACAGCGAGGAATCTTCTTCCGAAGAAGAAGAACAAAAGGAAGTCGCAAATATTTTTATGGACGGACGACAATGATGAGGTAAGTTCCGATAACCCTTGCGATGAATTTGCTTTTGATGAACTATTTGATGCTTTTAATGAACTTGTTAGCGATTTCAAGGTTTTGAAAAAGAAATACAAGATTTTGAAAAATGAAAATTTAACTTTCATTAAAGAAAAGGAAGATCTTAATAATGAAGTTAAGAAACTTAAATCTGAAAATGATTTTGATAAAAGAATAAAGAATTAAATTCCAATGAAAATGATAAACTAAGGAAAGAGTTGAAAAATATAAGACATAGTTGATAAGTTTATATTAAGCTCAACTAAATTAGACATGTTATTAAATAGTCAAAAAGCAGTTTTTGACAAAGCCGGATTAGGGTATAACACTTTAAGAAAACAAAAATCATTAAAAATATTTTTGTGCGTGCTGGCCAAAGTAATTTTACATGCTTTAAATGTAATCAAAAAGGACATAAATCTTATGAATGTAAAATTCTAAAACCTAATAAAAACTTAAATGTTAAAGGGAAGAAAATATGGGTTCCGAAAGGAACAATTTGTTGCTACTAACCATGAAGGACCCAAGAAAGCTTGGGTACCTAAACATAAAGTTGATTTATTGCAGGAATGTCTTGTGGCCAAGAGATCAAAGAGAAAGTGGTATCTTGATAGTGGCTGCTCAAGACATATGACGGGTGACAAAGAAGAATTCATCACCCTTGAAGAAAAGAAAGGAGGAGTTGTTACATTTGGCGACAATGGCAAAGGCCAAATCTTGGGGTTTGGTAACATTCAAATAACTCCCTCCACATATATTGAAAATGTACTTTATGTTGATGGTTTAAAGCATAACTTAATTAGTATAAGTCAATTATGTGACAAAGGTTTTAAAGTATCATTTGAATCTTCTATATGCACTGTAGCTAATTCCATTGATAATAGCATTGTTTTTATTGGAAATAGAAATGGCAATGTATACTTGATTGACTTAGACAAATTGTCTACTAATAATCATTGCTTAGTTGCTAATAATGCTAATATGAATGAGATTGGTTGGTTGTGGCATCGAAGATTAGGTCACGCAAGCACACACCTGATTTCAAAACTAATTAGAATGGATTTAGTAAAAGGTCTACCTAAAATAGATTTTGAAAATAACAAAATATGTGATGCATGTCAAGTTTGGAAAACAAACGAGAAGTTCTTTTAAATCTAAAAATGTTGTTTCAACTTCTAGGCCATTAGAGCTACTTCACATGGACCTTTTGGACCAACTAGAACCACAAGTCTAGGAGGAAAGAAATATGGTCTTGTGATAGTAGATGATTACTCTAGATTCACTTGGGTAATGTTTTTAGCTCACAAAGATGAGACTTTCTCGATATTCTGAAATTCTTCAAGAAAGTAACAAATGAGAAAAACACTACATAGTGTCTCTAAGAAGTGATCATGGAACTGAATTTGAAAATCACTTATTTGAAAGTTTTTGCAATGAAAATGGTATTAATCATAATTTTCTAGCCACCTAGGACCCACAACAAAATGGAGTAGTTGAAAGGAAAAATAGGACTCTAGAAGACATGGCCCGTACCATGCTATGTGAAAGTAAACTCCCGAAATACTTTTGGGCGGAAGCTATTAACACAGCATGTTACATCTTAAATAGAGCCTTAATAAGACCTATTTTAAAGAAAACACCTTATGAATTATGGCATGATAGAAAACCAAATATAAAATATTTTCATGCATTTGGTTGTAAATGTTTTATTCATAATAATGGTAAAAACAACTTAGGTAAATTTGATGCTAAATCTGATGAAGGAATATTCTTAGGTTATTCAACAACTAGTAAAGCATATAGAGTGTTAACAAGAAAACCTTAATTGTTGAAGAATCCATTCATGTAGTTTTTGATGAATCTTTAGCATCAAGTTCCAAAAGGATTGATGATGAGGAAGATACAAACATAATTGAAAAAATCTTGAAAAACTTAATATTGAAGTATCTTCAGATCATGAACAAGAAGCTAAAGATAATGATTCGCCTAAGGCTGATGATGTTAATACTGATCATAATGATATAGATCTTCCAAGAGACTGGAGATATGCTTATAGTCATCCCAAGGAATTGATTATAGGTGATCCATCTCAAGGAATAAGAACTAGATCATCTATGAGAAATATTAGTAATCATCTTGCATTTGTTTCACAAATTGAACCTAAAACTATTGAAGAAGCTGAAAAAGATAATAATTGGATGCTAGCTATGCAAGAAGAATTAAACCAATTTACAAGAAATAATGTATGGACATTAGTTGAAAGACCTAAAAATCATTCTGTTATAGGATCAAAATGGGTTTTTAGAAATAAACTAGATGAAAATGGCATAGTAATTAGAAACAAAGCTAGATTAGTTGCAAAAGGATATAATCAAGAAGAAGGTATTGATTTTGATGAAACCTTTGCACCTGTAGCTAGATTAGAAGCCATTAGGCTATTACTAGCATTTGCATGTCACATGAACATTAATTTATTTCAAATGGATGTTAAAAGTGCATTTTTAAATGGATTTATAAATGAAGAAGTTTATGTAGAACAACCACCAGGTTTTGAAGATCATGAATTTCCAAATCACGTTTTTAAATTGCACAAAGCTTTATATGGTTTGAAACAAGCACCTAGAGCTTGGTATGATAGACTAAGTAAATTTTTAATTGAAAATGATTTCACAAGAGGAAATGTTGATAAAACATTATTTTTGAAAAGAAAAGATAAAGATTTACTTGTAGTACAAATATATGTTGATGACATTGTATTTGGTGCTACTAACAATCTTCTATGTCAAGAGTTTGCTAAGTTAATGCAGGGAGAATTTGAAATGAGCATGATGGGAGAACTCAATTTCTTCCTTGGACTCCAAATCAAACAAAGCAAAGAGGGAATCTTTATCAACCAAACAAAGTACACAAGAGAAATTCTAAAGAAAGTTTGGTATGGAATCAATCAAACCCCTCGGAACACCAATGAGTCCTTCATGCAAGCTGGACAAAGATGAAGAAGGTAAGAAGGTTGATCAAAATATTATCGAGGTATAATCGGATCCCTCTTTACTTAACTGCAAGTAGACCAGATATATGTTTCTGTTTGCTTATGTGCTAGATTTCAATCTGAACCTAAAGAATCACATTTAATTGCTGTTAAAAGAATACTAAGATACTTAAGTGGAACAAAAAATGTAGGTTTATGGTATTCTAGAGACTCAACATTAAATCTGATTGCTTATTCTGATTCTGATTATGCTGGATGTAAGTTAGATAGAAAAAGCACAAGTGGTGCATGCCAATTTTTAGGAAGTAACTTAATCTCATGGTTTAGCAAAAAGCAAAATTCGGTTGCATTATCTACTGCTGAAGCAGAATATGTTGCAGCTGGAAGTTGCTGTGCTCAAATCCTATGGATTAAGAGACAACTTGAAGACTATGGTATCACACTTGATAAGACACCTATAAGATGTGATAATACAAGTGCAATAAATCTAACTAAAAATCCAATTCAACACTCAAGAACAAAGCATATTGAAATTAGATATCACTTTATAAGAGAACATGTTGCCAATAATGAAATTTGTCTTGATTATGTGAATACTGAAGAACAACTGGCAGATATATTAACAAAACCCTTAAGTGAAGAGAGATTTTGTTATCTTAGAGGAGAATTAGGAGTTTGTGATCCTTTGGAATAGTTTTCTGAAACTCTTAAGGACATCTATCTAGATTTCATCAATTTCTTGAAAAATCTCGATATTCAATAAGGAAATCTATCTAGATCTTGATTCATTGTTTCCCCAATTGCTAAGGAACATTTATCTAGAATTTGATGATTAATTTGAATAGTTTCAGATCCTTGAAACTTGATTTTTTATCTCTGAAACTGTTAGAGTCGACTCTAACAGTTTGTGGAGTCGACACCTTGAGTTTTTGATGTTCTGTCTAAGCAATTAGAGCCGACTCTGGCTTTTGTAGAGCCGACTCTAATTCGAGCGCTGACAGACTTTCTGGTTCGGAGCCGACACCCAGTTTTCGGGAGTCGACTCTAAGTCGAGCTAGGTCAAAAATAAAAAGGCGGAGTCGACCCCAAATCATTCCATCCGTCTCCCAAAACCCTCCAAAGAGCTCCAAAGCCTTTCCAACTTCCCCAATCTTCTCAAACCTTTGATTAAACATTCCAATCTTCTCAATGGCACCTAAGAGGCGCGGTTTCGTCGGTGGAGCGTCCGTTCCCACGAGGCGACGCACGATTCGGAGGCAACCCTCGCCATCCTCCTCTTCGGCCACTCAAGAAGATTCCCCTCCTTCACCTCTTCACCCAAAGTTGATCAACTAGCCGGTAAGACTATTACAACTGGAAGGAAAGGTCAATTTTGATTTCTTTGAGTCGGAGGGCTTCTCAATAGGAAGATGTTTAAAGAAATGGGGTGGGAAAAGATTTGCTCATTAGATATCCCCACTTATCCAGCCTTAGTGAGAGAGTTTTACAATGGTTTAAGTAGAGGAGAAGGCGGTTTAGTCAGTATAGTAAGAGGAACTAGAGTTACAATAACTGCTGAAATCTTGGAAATCTGTTGGAAATGCCCACAATGGTATTATGGAATATCAACATGATGATAGAAGTGGTGCATTGTCAAGAATGTTAGGGAGGGATGTAACCGAGTTTGAGGAAATTCTTGCAAATCAATTAAATCTGGAACTCAGGTTACTACACAACATTTGTGGAAGAATTTTATTTCCGAAAATTGGTAGATTTGAGTACGTCTCGGAGCGAGACGTTCTTTTGATGGATTGCATAATAACTGGAAGGCCAGTCAATTTAGCTGGCATGATGATTGGATATATGGCAGAGGCAGCTACAAAGAAAAGATCTACACTGCCATATGGTATGATTCTGACATTAATCTTTAGAAGCCAAGGTGTGCTCATTATGGAAATGAACCCCTAAGAAAATTGAGGCACACTGACTATTATAGTATTTCTACTATTCATCGGATGGGCTTCAAGAAGTTAAATGGTGTTTGGATGAAAGGAGGAAGAGAGGAAAGAGCAGAAAGTGACAGGGCAGAAGAAACCAGAGTAGAAGACATCCCTGGACCATCCACTGTGGGACCATCTGTCCCTG
>UESW01004674.1:328113-390117 GCA_900491605.1 Calamus simplicifolius | reverse complement strand
AAATTTATTGGAAATGCCCACAATCGGTATAATGGAATATCAACATGATGATAGAAGTGGAGCATTGACAAGAATGTTAGGGAGAGATGTAACCGAGTTTGAGGAAATCCTTGCAAATCAATTAAATCTGGAACTTAGGTTACTACATAACATTTGTGGAAGAATCTTGTTTTTGAAAATTGGTAGATTTGAGTATGTCTCGGAGCGAGACGTTCTTTTGATGGATTGCATAATTACTGGGAGGCCAATCAACTTAGCTAGCATGATGATTGGATATATGGCAGAGGCGGCTACAAAGAAAAGATCTACACTGCCATATGGTATGATTTGACATTAATCTTTAGAAGCCAAGGTATGCTTATTATGGAGAATGAACCCCTAAGAAAAAAAAACACACTGACTATTATAGTTTCTCTACTATTCATCGGATGGGCTTCAAGAAGTTGAATGGTGTATGGATGAAAGGAGGAAGAGAGGAAAGAGCAGAAAGAGATAGAGCAGAAGAGACCAAAGTAGAAGACATCCCTGGACCATCCACTGTGGGACCATCAGTCTCTGATCCATCTATTGCGGGACCATCTTCAGCTGGACCTTCAGAGGCCGGACCTAGTATCATTCCCTCTCCTCCACATCAGTCTATAGCTGCTTTTGGGAGATTCTCTGATGAACAGATTGGTCAGTTGAGAGCTTTGCTTGCTGAGTATGATAGTCAGAGATCTCATGAAATTACTCAATTAAAAGAAGACTTTAATCAGTTGAAAGAAGAACTTAATTCGAGACTGAACATGATCTCCTTTACCTTAAGCAATTCTGTTGAATCCTTTGGTGCTGAATTTCACAAAATCTTTGAAAGGATGGAAGGTATTGCTGATGGGTCGGGATCTTATGTTCATGCAACTGGTCAACTAAAGAAGGACATTGACCTTGCAGTCTCACAAATTGAAGCTTGCCTTGAAAATTTTAAGAAATCCCAAAAAGATGATGTAATAGAAATCATAGGTCATTTGAAGAAAATTGTATTCAAACACATCTGACCTTGATTTTGATTTTGATAGTTTGTATTTAGGAATTTTTAGAATATCTAATGTATTTCATTTTGGAATGTACATGAATTAACTAATGTAATGGTTCTTACTTATGAAATGCAATTTCACATTTTCAAATATTGACTGCTTGAATCCCTATGTCTTATTAACTTTCTTTATCTAATACTCTCCTTTTGCTGATAACAAAAAAGGGGAAGAGATGGTTGAATATGCAAAGAAAGAAAGATTGATTCTGGTTGAATATGAATATGCAAAGAAAGAAAGACTTAAAAATTTTAATGAGAGATGGTTGAATATGCATAGAGAAAGGAAGAGAAATAATTGTTTATGCAAAATGACTTGAACTTTCAGTTAAAATTCGATGCTTAAATATAGGGGGAGCTATTCAATGCAGGGCAAGCTTAACAAAAAGCTCAATTGCAATTTTCTGCACATTTAGATTAAATATTCATAATTGATGGATTATATTGAACTCATGCACAGTTTTAAAGTTTACTTTGAATATTGGCATCAAATCCTTCATTAAAAATGTTTTAAATTTCAAAATGACTATAATCTTTAGTTCGAATGAATTTTTGAATGCATATACTCAAAATTTTTGTTATCATCAAAAAGGGGAAGATTGTTGACCCAATTGATGATTTTGATGATTAACAAAACTATTTGAGTATAACTAATGGAGGCTCTAATGATTTTGATTAAGTGTTTCAGGTTATAAGTCTATTGAATGATCAAAATCAGGAGTTACATGTGTTCTGGATCGAATCTAATGTCTAGGTAAGATTGCAGACATTAGAGTCGACTCCGAGAATCATAGAGCCGACTCCAGATCTAGCACGGAAGTTAGAGTCGACTCCGAGACTGTTAGAGTTGACTCTCACAGAAGAAGCAGAACATCAATTTTTCTGGCCCCGACCTAGAGTCGACTCCGGGTAAGTTAGAGTCGACTCCAGAAAAGTTTCTTGTCGACCCCAGAAAAGTCAGAGACGACTCCGAAAATAACATTTTAAAATGTTTCGAGTTAGAGCCGACTCCAGAAAAGTTAGAGTCGACTCCAACCCACCTGGAACGAAAAATCAAATTGCCAGATCAGCTCTAACGGTAATATTTCTATTTTACCTTATTTCTAACGGATATATTTTGCTACAAGGTACACTCCAACGGATAGTTTTCTTCCAAAAATGGTTTGAAAGAAATCTATAAAAAGGGAAGACTATTGTTCAAAAAAAAGAACGGAGAAAGAGAACAAAAAAGAAAGAAAATCGGAAAAACAAAGAGGAAAGAAATCCCATTTCAAAAATCCGAAAAAGAGAGAGCCTGAATCTCAAGAGGAAAACCTTCTAGCTCAAATCCACTCCACTCCAAAAAGCTCAAGAGGAATCCAAGGCATTCAAATCAAGTTTTTTGTGGGTTTCCCAACTTGGAGAAAGAAGTTCAGCTTCTTGCCTTTCAACCCTTCTCAACTGCTTCAACTGTGAAGAATCGGAGCTGAGGCTTGATTCAATCCAACAAGGAGAAGAAGAAAAGAGGAAAAGAAGAAAAGCTCAAAAGCCAACCATCTACAAATCAGGCTTTTCTAAACTTGTTATTTTATTTGATAATCTGCTCATTAAGGAGCTTTGTAATTGAAAAACATATTTCATTTGTTTGTATCTAGTTCAATCTGGGGGATTGAACTAGTGGAGGTAGTCTTACCTCGGTTCAAGCTTGGTTAAGCTTGTGTTTGGGTTTTTGTGCTGGTGAGCCCTTGAAAACCAGCTGGGTTCGTTGTGCATCCGGAAAAACAACAAGTTTGAGTTGTGAGCTTGTAAAACAACTCTGCTGTAATCAGGTTGATTATAGTGTGGACCCAAGTGAATCTTGGGAGTGGACGTAGGTGTTGGATACACCGAACCACTATAAACTCTTTGTGTTTTCCGTGCTTACATTGACTCTATCTCTATCACTGTCTTATTTCTGCACTTTGTATTTACATTGCTATTGCCTTCATTCATCTTAAGCAAACTATTTTAAGAAGGCTAATTTTTTAAAAGAACCCAATTCATCCCCCCCCCCCCCCCTCTTGGGTTGTCATCTGGGCCAACAAACTTTAATTAACTCTATTTGAAACATGGGCATGAAGAACAGAAAAAAATAAAAAAATAATAATTCTTGAAAGCAATTCATCATGCATGGAAAGAAAATATTTATTTCTTTTGTTTGGGTTGAATTTGTAAAACTTTGCTTTTAATTGTATTCGGCCACGTAAAGTTCAGAAACGGAACGTGTACGAATAAAGCTTGCAATTTTTTTATTATTATTAAATAGCATTAATATATCAATAGAAGAGTTGGGTGGGTATACGTGATAAACCCTTTTTTTGGTTAATTTCTTTTCTCTTCTATCTTTAGGTAGTGTTTGATAGAAAAATATTATCCATGGATAAGTGTACGGGATAGAGTTTGTCCCCTGGCTATCCCTAGGTATATCCCTTGGCTATCTCATTAATTATATCAAACACAAAAAGGTAAATCCATAGAATAACTTTTTTTTTTTACTCTTATTTAGAGAGATAACCAGCTATTCATGCATTTTCTAGGAAATAAATTAAGGGGATATCCATGGATTATCCCTTTGATTAACTTTATTCCCAGCTATCCCTTATAGTTATGGCTTTTGAGAATAAGAGGGGATATCCAGAGGATATCCCCTCTTAGGGGATATCCTACCTTATCCCCTATTTCAAACACTACCTTAGATGTAGATAGAAAATATTGATAATTAAAAATGATATATAAAAAATATAGTTAAAATAAGAAAGTTAAGATAAATATATTTTAATTAAAGAAAAAATAAAGTTATTGTAAAAATATAGAGAGTAAATGTAATGTAAATCTAAATTTTTTTAATGTAAACCTATAAATACATCAATGTAAATAAATGGTATGGTATATATAGAAAAAAATATAAATTAAAAAATTATATTAAAAATAATTAGTTGTAATTCAAATATATTTTTAAATCAAATAACATGAAAAATAATTAAATAATTTTAGATTAATATTTTGTTATTGTTGCTTGTATAGATTTTTGCGAAGAGTGTGAAACCCTTAAAGATTGTGCGAAGATCTACATACAAAGGATTAGAGATCCTTAAAAATAAGAGAACCCAACTCTATGGCCACCAGAGATCCGTGGCACCCCCTTGGTGGCTAACTACTACTTTCGTGCTTGAGAGGCTACCCTCCCGATATTAATATGAGAAAAATATATCTTTAAAAATAATTAAAAGGAAAGCTTCTTGGAGCATTTACGTTTATAGGAAGGAACAAATCATTATTGATTCATCACTCCAAGGGCATGTGCAAGATGAGTGCATGCATGGAAGACTTTATGGTCACGTAAATAGTTTCAAGTAATATTTAAAATTTTGCTGTATAAACTCATCTTTATCTTCTCCCTTTATTAAAAAAATAGGAATCCTATTATCCTTCGAGCATTTAATTATAATTCTTAGCAATTGCTCACCCACGTGTTTGTTACCAGTGAACGCACTACAAAAAAAATGACTTATTATGGCGAATTAATTCGTCACAATAGGTACAAAAGTCGTCGTAATAACTTATTATGATGATAAAAAATTCATCGTAATACATTACAAATTGTCGTAGAAATATGTTATCGTAATAACCTATTACGGCGACTTATTTTCGCCGTAATAGGTTGATATTACGGCGAAAATAAGTCGCCGTAATAAAATTTTAATATTTTTAAAATTTAAATAAAATCCTATTACGGCGACTTATTTTCGCCGTAATAGGTTGATGTTACGGCGAAAATAAGTCGCCGTAATAAAATTTTAATATTTTTTAAATTTAAATAAAAACCTATTACGGTGACTTATTTTCGCCGTAATAGGTTGATATTACGGCGAAAATAAGTCGCCGTAATAAATTTTAATATTTTTAAAATTTAATTAAAATCTTATTACGGTGACTTATTTTTGTCGTAATAGGTTGATATTACGACGAAAATAGGTCGCCGTAATAGGTTTTTATTTAAATTTAAAAATATTAAAATTTAATTAAAATTTTATTACGGCGACTTATTTTCACCGTAATATCAACCTATTACGGCGAAAATAAGTCGCCATAATAAAATTTTAATATTTTTAAAATTTAATTAAAATCTTATTACGGCGACTTATTTTCACCGTAATAGGTTGATATTACGGCGAAAATAGGTCGCCGTAATAGGTTTTTATTTAAATTTAAAAAAATATTAAAATTTAATTAAAATTTTATTACGGCGACTTATTTTCGCCGTAATATCAACCTATTATGGCGAAAATAAGTCGCCGTAATAGGTTTTTATTTAAATTTAAAAAATATTAAAATTTTATTTTAATATTTTTTGTATTGCACCTGTTACAATAATATAATATTAAAGCAACGATACTAGAAATAATTTTCTAATATAAAAGTTTCACAAAAAAAATTAATAAAAGTTTTCATTCATTTCAATAAAATCGTCATATACAATGTTTCAAAAAATACATAATTTAAAAAAAAAATACATGTCCTATGGAGGTGAAGTCTGCTGGGATCCGCTAGGATGATATCCAGGCACTAACTGTCGCATGAAAGCAGTGAGCTCAGCAGTCATCGCCTTTAGATCATGGATAGTCTTCTCTTGCTGAGTGAGTTTATCCTCTTGCTGAGCGAGCTTATCTTCTTGTTGAGCAAGCTTATTCTCTTGCTGAGCGATGAGCTCTCGGCACTCATGTAATTCATCCTTTAATTGTGAGTTTTCAGAAGATGAAGAACTACCTCTAATTCTCGATGTACCCTTCGGTAATGGACCCCATCCTCTTTTATAACCAGATCTAGAACCTAAAACCTCCTCCAAAATGATATCCTCATTAATTGGTTCTACTGTAGAGTCCTGTGAGGAAAGTCGCTCTATTAACTGTGCCTGCAATGAAAAGAAAACAAATTCAATATGTTTAGTATAAAACATTACATTGAATAATATTATATTTTTAATTGATAAAACTTACATGGGTTTCTTCATCTTTTTCATTTATCCATTGATTCTTCTTTTTATCAAAATGAAGAGTATTCCACAGATGAAGTCTGGATGGCTCCTCTCCAGTAACAGGATCTCTCTAAAAGAAACAATAATAATTTAAAACAATAATTTAAGATAATAATTTAATACAATTATCAATGTATCAATGGAATAATCTAATACAATATATCAATATATCAATGTAATAATCTAATACAATGTATCAATGCATCAATGTAATAATCTAATACAATGTATCAATTCATCAATGTAATACAATTATCAATGTATCAATGTATCAATGTAATAATCTAATACAATGTATCAATTAAAGAGCCAAATTCTGGAGGGTCATGCTGCCTTTAGCCATAAAAATAAGAGAGGTGGTGCCAAATCAATTTTTAGTGATAGATTTGAGCAGATTGAATCGTTGGAAGTATTGTCCTCGCTTTTCAGCATTGTAGGTCTTCTATCTTCATTATTTCACTGATATTTTCCCCTAACCTTTTTTGTTTTCTTAGCCATATTCTCTTTTCTCCTCTTATGACTCCAATCTCTTTTGCTGATTTTGTTAATTTGAAGGATAAAAATCAGATCAAATCATATCTAAAAGTTATCTTTATAATTTAAATTGCTTCACGCAGTTCACTCCTACTTGGGCTGCATCAGCTGCTAACCAGTCCATAAAATCTGTTTGGTGGCTTTACAATTAAAAGGGCAGCTCCATGGGGGTTAACTTGCATTGGTTTTTGTTTTCTCTATTATCACCTATGCATATCACTGAAAAAGGTCAAACAACAATTATTATATAAATCAAAGTTGGACAATCAGAGTTTGCCATGAGCAATCTCGGTCTAATATTTAACTCAGCAGCAAATGTCAAGCCCTTGAATGAAGCCTTGATTTCCATTGTAGCAGCATTACATTCTTATAAATCTCTGCAAATATAAGAACGATAGATTGTAATCATGTCTGGTCCCACAAATGCCAGCTCTTATTTGCTATGGATCGAAAGATCTAATGATCTAATTCTTTTTTACTGCACTGTGAACTTGTTGTGTTGATAGGCTGCTGATTTAGCTTCCAGCTTATGTCAGCAATATCTGCCTCTTCTGGATTAAGAATCATCATTATTGGGCTAGAACCACTTGCTCATTATATCCATGTTTATAGATTGCTCATGGCACTGTTGTGACATGATTAGGTTAGTGGAATGTTGTTGAACTTCTGGGAACCTTTATTGAATATCAACTTCATTCATTATTCACCAGTATTCCTTTAGTCAATATGGTGAGAGATCTGAAAGAACAGTGCTGATATCAACCCGGTCCTTAGCAGTCATCTCGTTTTCAAAGGGATTACCACATAGGGACTCAGAAAAGGTATGTATGGGATTCAAGATGTGCTCAGGAGTCATTCATTTTCTATCAGGAAGTTGTGCTGGGTTAAAAATTTTGTGTACTAAGCTAGTGTTCAAAATGTTTCAACCACAAAAGCTGCTTCTGATGACTTAGGATGTTTTCTGGCTTGGATAAGTCAAAATTGCATTCTCATAGATTAAACATTCTTATCCAATACTATATAGCCATTCACAACGGTTACCACTTTGCTCATGAGAATTTATGAGAACCACACTAATCTTAATGTTGTCTTTCTTCTTAGAGCAAGAATTTATAGATTCATTATTCTTCAGAAAATGGACATTAGTTTTTGTTTGAGATGACTTAAGAATTGAATAAATAGATGAAAGAATTATAGATTTTCTCCCCTCCCTACAAATGATCCCCGTCTGGGTTCAGATCCCAATTCCCAATCACCAAATCTAGCACTCAGCATAGATGCTGGATCAAATCTTTCATAAATATGACTACACTAGATTTATAACACTACAACAATATCAGACCACAAAATACATAAATATAAAAGCACTAGGTTCACAGTATTCCTTACCATATCATAAGAGTGAGCCGGTATAGACTTCGATCCAGTGAGAGCAGCATATGGCTGCAATTCCCGATTAGATTTATTGTTTCTGATTTTTTCTACATCAAAGAATTAATGAAAATAGTTACATGAGTTTATAAAAAATATAAACTATTAAAATATTTATATGGATGTATTTACCTTATACTCATCTGAATAAAAGTAATCACATAGAAAGTCCCAGTCACTCTGCGAGACACGAGATGGCTTATTTTATTTTGCTAAGCTCACACTTGTGTCCCCACTGTGACTAATGAAGTGGATATGAAGCCGATATCTAAATTCTCGATAAACTTTATTCATTTGAAACTCAATACCTTTTTTAATATGATCTAAATTCATATCAAGATCGAACTTCTCCTGCAAGTATATATATAAATTATAAAAGTTATAAGGTATATTAAGTACATTAAACGTAATCTAAAGTAATCTAATACAATTATACTGACCTAAAGTCGATCGATCATAGGTGCTTTCTGTGCATCAGTGATCTCACTCCACTTTCTGACCGCAAGTGGTGCCATGTCACGTACAACCACTCCTATCTCGGTCAGAAACTCAGAGCGAAACTCACCCAATGGTCGTCCAACCTCAGGTGGCAGAAGAATAGGCAACTTCTGTCCATGACGCGTATCAATCAGATGTGCGGACTTGTATCCGCGAGCAGGACCTCGGCCCTTCTTCTTTGATGATGTAGCTGCAAAACATAATGAACTAAATTAGTGCAAAATAACATAAAGAAACATAGCCAAATAATATAAGTTTAAAATAGAGTTATTACATGATGGGCCGACAGATGACCCCTCTGTCAGAGCTGAAATGTAAGGAGAATCATCTCGCCTCGATGTAGTAGGAGTATCTCTCGAAGACATCTGCAAACAAACATACAAACTAGAATTAACAAATAAGAAAGTATAAGAACATATAGTTATAATAAGTAAAAAAAAATGAATCTTTTTCCTCCATTACACTGGGTAAAAGTGTATTACTCTTTCTATTCTGCATAGCTATTAGTGTACATTTAGTACAGAACTATTTATGTTGTCTCAACAATTGTTTTCTTGTTAATGAATCACTTGTAAGGTATTTAAGAGCATTAAATCTTGACGGTAGAGGCTAGGTCTTGAAAATCTGATTGGAACAGTTAAAATAGGATGATGGTGTCCTACCATCAAATTGGTTTAGAAGGTCTGAGGTGTACTTAAGAGAGATGGTGTCCTCCACACTCTAGGGTTTGGTGTCAAGAGAGCAAGAGGGCATTGAAAGTGAATGCAAGAGGCATCAAATTGTGTATATTCTGTTTAATCTCTCTCTTTTCTTCTTTGGAGAAATAGAGAATGGTGTTACATATTTACATCAGTTAAGCAGATGCCAATTGTTCATCTTCACCTCTCTTCACAGAAGTGTTATTACAAGCTTTGTCTAGCCTGTTTAACATCTGCTAGAGCTTTTGTTATTTCATTTCTTGAAACTTGGTGCTCCATCTTTGAAATATGACCATCCACTCTGCTCAAATAGATAGCATTCACTTTGCACTTTATGTAGACTTATTTGTTTTAACAACTGTATTTCTACTGATCAAATGATGGGAAATATTCAACTGAATTTGTGATGTTGGCCGCATGAAGTTTTATGTTGATTTCACATCTTATTGCATCAATACTTGTTTCCTTCATTCCTAAATTGCTAACTAGATTACAGATTTTGATTTTTCTTCTAACAACCAGTACATTGCTTCATCCTCAATGGATAAGACTGTGCGAGTCTGGGAAATATCTAAAGGTCATTGCATTCGAGTAATATATGGAGTTTCTTCCTAAAGTGCGTGTGTGCATGCACTCACGCAGGCCTGTGTTACAGGGACCCTGCAATTTATATGGCTGAAATGGTGCTATGAATGAGCATGTCATACATCAAATGGGAGAGTTAGGGAGAAGCAGAAAAGTTCTTGAAACTGAAAAGAAGGGATGCATCAATATGCACATTCCAAGATGCATCACCATGCACATTCCAAGTGCTTGTTATTTTCAGTGCATTATGTTATAGCTAGTACACATATTGGTTAATGAGGAAACTTTGGGTATCTCTTTGCTTAGTGCTGCTGTCTAATAAATTTAGAACCCACTAGAATTTGACTTTCTTGAACCTTGCATATGAAGTGGACCTACCCCACCTAACGCTTGTGTGTCATCAATGATTTTATTCCTAAAGCCTCGGTGTTTCCCTTTGTGTAAAAGCATATAACTCTCTACAACAATAACAAAATCATCAACATTCTTAAACAAGAGTCCAAGTGAATGCTTCATACCTGCTAACCATTAACACTCCTAAACAAGCGTTTGAAGTAAATGCTTCATATCTGGTCCTTCCTCTGATTATTTTGTTGAGAGTTCACAATTATCCCTTAATATGCCTAGTTATGGACCTCAATCCTTAAGGCATTGACTACCAACCAGGCATCTAAAATCCTAAATTGCCATGTCTTGATACATTGAGATTCACTAGTAGGTATGGCTAACAGCTCCTGATGAGAATATGCAAACATCTTACAACTTGTCTGACTCTAAAAAGCACATGGAACAACCTATAGCCCACAAATGGACTGAACTACCAAAGACAAACCTGTACCATCCTTCTTGCAGCTAGCTAGCAAAAGGTTTTGCAAGGACCAGTTGGATAACTTATCAATATGTGTTTGACCCCTCCAAGCAATAAAAACGTTCTGGAGTGAAATGTAACATGCTAATATAAGCAATCCACTAAAGTTATGAGCTTATTCAAAAATCTGGCTTATATGGTTTCATAATTCTGCATCAATAACCATTATAAGACTATTGCCCAAGAACCTGCATGTGGATTCACTTTGCATATAGAGAGCGGCCACAACTACAAGCACTGATAGTGATGATTGATAATCTTCATTTGCACTAGGTGTAGGACTGCATCAAACACGTATCCCTAGATTGGCCACACAATAGACTGTGGGCTAATACATTATGGTAGGCCTGCCAGTAAATGTCAGCTGATAACTGATGAGGCCAGTCAAATAAATCACTATGTAACATCAAGCTATTAATGACTATTAATGAAAGAAAATAGGAAAGGAGGGCTTAAAGCTGATGGCAGAAGTAGCAGTAAGTAACTCTTCTTGGTAAGCTTAATCAACCAGCAAACATGCATAAATCTCAAAACATCTCTTCATTTCATGCAAAAATGATCGTCGCACAAAATTGAAAATAACTAGAGACTGAAGAACATAGATCCATAAAATGGTGTCGCCGAATCTTGATGAACTTCAAACGGCAATGGACAAGTAACTAAGAGTGATTATAATCGCCATCTTCACATGAACAAGCCTTGCAAGTAACTCAATCTAGCATGAATAAATAATCAAAATCTTCACAAAATTCGATCTTTTGTATGTAGAACCATTTGGGGATGGGTAGTAATTACAGGAGGACTAACACTTCACACAATCACAGTCCAAAATGTAATCAGTCAATCAGATCAAAACAGGCATGGAAACAATTCCGAAAAGGAAATGGAAGCCAAAGAGGGAGAGAAGAGCACGTACGGGAGGGAGAAAGGGTGAATGACGAGGGAGAGGTGCGTGTCGTTGTGCTCGAACGCCTCTTTGAGCGGCGGCCACGAGTCTCTGCTGTCGGGGCACAGGGGATCCAGGAAGGCGTCCACTATGATGGATCCAGGCGGCGGTCAGCTTCGCAGCGGGGCACCGCCCTCCGACAAGATCTGGCCGCAAGCTAACCCCACTCTCGCCGTGGTTGATGAGAAACACCTCGGTGGCGGCCGAATCATCCGAATGGAAGCTCCGGGGATACAAGAGCGGCGGTGGGCAGGCGAAGGAATAAGGAGGCCGTCCGGGGGGTGACGGCGGAGATGAGCTCGGGGGGAAGACGGGAGCAATGGTTTCACGAAACAAAGTGCGGGAGTGTTAGGGCTAGTAGGGGATCTTATTACGACGAAACTAACTTTCGTCGTAATAATGTCATGCACAAAAGAAATATTTTTTCACTCTATTAAGACGAATTTGATAATTCGTCGTAATAAATTGTTCTATAATAAAAAATTAGTAAAATAAATAGAAAGAAAAATAAAAAAAATTAAATTCGTAAAATAAAAAATGGACCTATTACGACGAATTATAATATTCATCGTAACAGGTCTTTTTATTACGGTGAAATAAATATTTCGCCGTAATAAAAAGAAAGAAAAATAACAAAATTTTAAATTCGTAAAAAAAAAATGGACCTATTACGACGAATTGTATAATTCATCGTAATATGTCTTTTTATTACGACGAAATATTTATTTCACCGTAAAAAAGAAAGAAAAATTAAAAAATTGAAATTCCTAAAATACAAAAAGGACCTATTACGGCGAAGTATGAAATTCGTCGTAATAGGTCTTTTTATTATGGAAAAAATTAATTTCACCGTAATAAATAGACAGAAAAATAATAAAATTTTAAATTCGTAAAAAAAAAAATGGACCTATTACGACGAATTTTATAATTCGTCATAATATCTTTTTATTACGGCGAAATAATATTTCATCGTAATAAATAGATAGAAAAATAAAAAAATTTTAAATTTGTAAAATAAAAAATGGACCTATTACGATGAATTTTATAATTCGACGGTTGCGATCGATCCAAGCCATGATCCCGGTCGCCGATGATCGATCTCGAACCGTTGCGATCCATCCGATCGGTGATGATCCGACGATTGCGATCGATCGAAGCCATGATCCCTGTCGACGATGATCGATCTCGGACCATTGCGATCAATCCGATCGGCGATGATCCGATGGTTGCGATCGATCCAAGCCATGATCTCGGTCGGTGATGACCGATCTCGGACCGTTGCGATCAATCCGATCGGCGACGATTCGACGGTTGCGATCGATCCAAGCCAAGATCCCGGTCGCCGACAATAGATCTCGGACCGTTGCGATCGATCCAAGGCATGATCTCGGTCGGCGATGATCTATCTCGAACCATTGCGATCAATCCGATCGGCGACGATCCGACAGTTGTGATCGATCCAAGCCATGATCCCGGTCGCCGATGATCGATCTCGAACCGTTGCGATCCATCCGATCGGAGATGATCCGACGATTGCGATCGATCGAAGCCATGATCCCTGTCGATGATGATCGATCTCGGACCATTGCGATCAATCCGATCGGCGATGATCCGATGGTTGCGATCGATCCAAGCCATGATCCCGGTCGGCGATGACCGATCTCGGACCATTGCGATCAATCCGATCGGCAACGATCCGACGGTTGCGATCGATCCAAGCCAAGATCCCAGTCGCCGACAATAGATCTCGGACCGTTGCGATCGATCCAAGGCATGATCCCGGTCGGCGACGATCTATCTCGAACCATTGCGATCAATCCGATCGGCGACGATCCGACAGTTGTGATCGATCCAAGCCATGATCCCGGTCGCCGATGATCGATCTCGAACCGTTGCGATCTATCCGATCGGTGATGATCCGACGATTGCGATCGATCGAAGCCATGATCCCTGTCGACGATGATCGATCTCGGACCATTGCGATCAATCCGATCGGCGATGATCCGATGGTTGCGATCGATCCAAGCCATGATCCCGGTCAGCGATGACCGATCTCGGACCGTTGCGATCAATCCGATCGGCGACGATCCGACGGTTGCGATCGATCCAATCCATGATCCCGGTCGCCGACAATAGATCTTGGATCATTACGATCAATCCGATTGGCGACGATCCGACTGATGCGATCGATCTAAGCCATTATCTTGGCCGCCGATGATCGATCTTGGAACGTTGCGATCCATCCGATCGATGATGATCCGACGGTTGCGATCGATCGAAGCCATGATCCCGGTCAGCGACGATCGATCTCGGACCATTGTGATCACTTCGATCGGCAACGATCCGATGGTTTCGATCGATCCAAGCCATTATCTTGGTCGCCGATGATCGATCTTGGATCGTTGCGATCAATCCGATCGGCGACGATCCGACGGTTGCGATCGATCTAAGCCATTATCTTGGCCGCCGATGATCGATCTTGGATCATTGATCCATCCGATCGATGATCCGACGGTTGCGATAGATCGATGATCCCGGTCGCGACGATCGATCTCGGACCATCACGATCGGTCCGATTGATCGATCCAAGCCATTATCTTGGTCACCGATGATCGATCTTGATCGTTGCGATCAATCCGATCGGTGACGATCCGACAGTTGTGATCGATCCAAGCCATGATCCCGGTCGGCGATGATCGATCTCAAACCATTGTGATCAATCCGATCGGCGACGATCGAAGCCATGATCTCGATGATCGATCTCGAACCGTTGCGATCCATCCGATCGGTGATGATCCGACGGTTGCGATCGATCTAAGCCATTATCTTGGTCGCCGATGATCGATCTTGGATCGTTGCGATCCATCCGATCGGTGATGATCCGATGGTTGCGATCGATCGAAGCCATGACCCGGTCAGCGATGATCGATCTTGGACCATTGTGATCACTTCGATCGGCGATGATCCGACGGTTGTGATCGATCCAAGCCATTATCTTGGTCGCCGAAGATCGATCTTGGATCGTTGCGATCAATCCGATCGGCGACGATCCGACAGTTGCGATCGATCCAAGCCATGATCCCGGTCACCGATGCACATGTTTGCACATCAAATAAAAAAATTTTAAACTCGCAAAATAAAAAATGGACCTATTACGACGAATGTTATAATTCGTCGTAATATGTCTTTTTATTACGGCGAAATATTTATTTCGCCATAATAAAAAGAAAGAAAAATTAAAAAATTTAAATTCCTAAAATACAAAAAGGACATATTACGGCGAAGTATGAAATTCGTCGTAATAGATCTTTTTATTACGGCAAAAATAATTTCTCCGTAATAAATAGACAGAAAAATAAAAAATTTTAAATTCGTAAAAAAAAAATGGACCTATTACGACGAATATTACAATTCGTAATAATTACATTATTACGCCGTAATATTCGTAATATATTACGGCGAAGTCGTAATAAATCTTTTATTACGGCCGTAATATAGACGGTAATTTAAATTCGCCTATTACGTAATAAAAAGAAAGAAAAATTTAAAAAAATAAAACCGTAAATTAAAATGTGGACTTATTACGACGAATTATAATTTTCGTCGTAATAAGTCTCTTTATTACGGTGAAAAATGTTTCGCCGTAATAAAAAGAAAGGAAAATTAAAAAAATTAAAATTGTAAAATAAAATATGGACTTATTACGACGAATTATAAAATTCGTCGTAATAAGTTTTTTTATTACGGTGAAAAATTAGTTCGCCGTAATAAATCATTGTTATGACGAATTTAATTTTTATTTCGCCGTTATAAATAAACCTATAACGACGAAAATATTTTGCCATAATAAGTTCGCCACAAATAACATACTTTTTTGTAGTGACGACTACGTTGATGTAATTTACAATGGGTTGTTGTATTTTGATGTCTTTATTTCATGGGGAAGTCGTTCTTTGCTCTGGGGCATTTTTAGCATGCTCAGTATATGAAAGATCATATCCCCCAGATGAAAGAGTTATTTCTATTTGTTTGATTGTGTTTAGATTTTAGACTCAGGTGCAAAAGAGACACGGATTAGTTAACTATGTGATACGTTTATTATGTATGTATATCAATAATGTACCTCTAGGAGATGCACTTTAATAATGGTTGAAAAAAAATAAAAAACTAGGAAAGATGCATAGGTGAGTTTTGGTGGCAACAAATTTAAAGAAATATTTATTTAGAGGACAAGCTCCTAGATTTAAGAAAAAATTATGAGCCATTTTTTTAGTTTTCTGGTTTTATTTGCAGATTTTATAGCTTAACATTTTGTTTGTTGGTTGATTGAACTTTTTCTAAAGGAGTTTTTGTTGCAATTTTTTTTTTAGGAAATGTATATATTTAGTTTTACGGTTGAATTTGTTATTAGTTATTTCTTTTTTTTCTTTAATTTAATTCATTGCTTCTTTAGCTTTAGCTATGAGAGATATTCAGCCTTTTTTTCTCAAAATCTTTATTTATTATTTTCATCTTTCTTAGATCACTTCTTATGTCTGCTTCCATCATTGCTGCAATGGAAGCAAATCCTGCTGCTAGGAGAAGAACAGTGGCAGTTGAAGAGAAGAAATCAAGGCTTTATGTGCTTACTGAAGGAGGAGTTAATGAGGATAATATGATTGTTAATGGGAAGGATCTAAGCCAGCGAAAAGCAAAGTCGCAAACTATTCTTAGCATTCTAACCAAAATTTGTCTGCTTCTAGCAGCTCTTTTATGGCTGGGGCAGACATTTTGGAGATTGGCTGGTAGGATTGGAGACAATACTAACTCACCATTTCTTGCTTTGGATTATGAGGGTCAGCATTCTGAAATTGATGCATCTTTAAAGAAAATAGCTAACATGTTGCAAGTTCAGATAGAAGCCGTAGATCGAAAAGTTGGAAATGAGCTTGGGATCATGGCAAGGGAACTTAGAAAGCAAATTGAAGAGAAAGCAGCAATGTTGGAGAAGAAGTTGAAGAAGTTGGAAGTTAAGACTGATGGATCCCAAGCAATGGAATTTAGAAAGCAAATTGAAGAGAAAGTAGCAATGTTGGAGAAGGAGTTGAAGAAGTTGGAAGTTGAGACTGATGGATCCCAAGTAAGGGAACTTAAAAAGCAAATTGAAGAGAAAGTAGCAATATTGGAAAAGGAGTTGAAAAAGTTGAAAGTTAAGACTGATGGATCCCAAGTAAGGGAACTTAGAAAGCAAATTGAAGAGAAAGTATCAATGTTGGAAAAGGAGTTGAAGAAGTTGGAAGTTAAGACTGATGGTTTAGAGAAGTCTTTGACTGAATTCAAGGACATGGGTCTGCTTTCAAAGGAAGAATTTGAAATATTTCGGGATGAGCTTGCTAGAAAACTAGATGATAGTGATACTGATGTTCATTTGGATCAAATTATGTCTTTTGCTAGGGATCTTGTTAAGAAAGAGATTGAAAGGCATGCAGCCGATGGACTTGGAAGGGTTGATTATGCTTTAGCTTCTGGTGGGGCCAGGGTGGTCAGTCATTCAAAGCCTCATGGTTTTCAGGAAGTGAACAGTTGGCTTCGTCCTTTTATAATTGGAAATGGAGTTCACCCTAGTGCTCACAAAATGCTGGAGCCAAGTTATGGGGAGCCTGGCCAATGTTTTGCCTTGCAAGGAAGTAGTGGGTTTGTTGAGATTAGGCTCAGAACAGGGATTATACCTGAGGCTGTCACATTGGAGCATGTATCTAAGGTAAGTTTTTGCTTCAATTGTTCTTTTCATTTTTCCTTTATAGCTATATTTTGAGGCATTTGGAACTTAGCGCTTGTTTCTTTTAACTTTTTCTTTCCTATTAATTCATATAACGCCTAATTACCACTAATGCCTCTTTATATGGTATTTGCGCAGAGCGTGGCTTATGATAGGAGCAGTGCCCCCAAGGATTGTCGAGTCTCTGCTTGGTTTGAATCAGATGATGATGATGACCCATCTAGCCAATCCAAGGTGTACCGCTTGAGTGAGTTCTCTTATGACCTAGAGAAGAGCAATGTGCAGACCTTCAACGTTGAGACAGCTCATGAGTTGGGTGTGGTGGTCAACAAAGTGCGACTAGACTTCACCTCCAACCATGGGAGCTCAGGTCATACATGCATCTATCGCTTTAGGGTGCACGGCTATGAGCCAAGCTCCCTGGCAGCTATATCTTCTAATCTAATGGCTTTATAGGGAGCTGCAGTGCTCGTTGTGCACTGAACCACCCATGCATCCTCAATTCCTGGTTGCATTTTTTGCACAAGTAGTCTCCTCCCTGCTGCTGCTTAATTCGTCAACGGGGGGGACTGTAGATACTTTCAATTATTTTTGTTGGGTTCTCCTATCTTTTTTCTTTTCTTACTAGCGTGAAAGGTAAGGTATTAAATGGTATTGTTTACGCTCAGCCAGCACATGAATGAAGAATATATTTGAAATTAAATCAATTGATTCATACCTACTGTAATCATTGTTACCCTCCAGTTCAAGTGATGGTTGATACAATAATATTTATTTGTTTAAGCTATCAACATATGTTTGATTTATCATGATCCTTATAATAAAAAAAATTATAAGATAATTCCTTCTAAACAAATGTTATATTCTCATGCCCTTTCTTTATTTTTTTTTTCCCTTGTTGAGCACCACTATAGGCTCTCTGCCCTGAATTAGGATTGTTTCTGTTCATGGGGTAAATTAGGATTGGACCCGTCGAATAGCATTTCATATTCTGCAACATAGCTCAGTAACCATCTGTTCAGCTCGTACAAAGATTTCCTCGATGAGTCAATGATGAGTGAAACTTAATGTTCTACTCATGTGCTCACAATTGCAACTAACAAGTAATAAGAATAGCTGTCACAGGGTACTGGACATAAAAGCAAACTTGAAGGGACAAATTTGCATTTTCTGCTGCGTGGGTGTCCATTATTTCTACATGAAAAAGTTTAGAACTTACATCCAGCATGGAGATAATAGAAGACTGACAGACATTAGAGTGCTATCTACAGTAGTAACAAGGTGTTGCAGCTTTTATTCTCAAATAAGGAAAGGTTATGCAGATAGGATAGCATCCTATCAGCAACGATCTGCACCCAAACAACACTTATCCAAATTATTTATGTACGTGCAATCACTTCCCTCTTTATCATATGCTACTGCCAAAGTAACACTTGCTAGGTTTGTCTGAATGATGCTTATTAGACCTTTGCACTCAGATCATGCAGACCGCAAACCAAATTTGCTGGTACTGATACATCCATCATCTTTGGATAAGCCAAGTTCAGATCTGGGCAAGAAAAGGAAAAAACATTCAACTTATGGTTCAAGAAAATAGGTGGTAAAATAGTTCAAAACTAAAACAATGAATTCATATCAGCCCAGAATCATATAAGCACTCACTTTCCATGATACCTTTGAATGTATCCTACAGAAAACATACGAGGTAAAGTTAGTAAGGATTAACATTGGCAGCAGAAGCAAGTGCATTCATTATGTATAAAGAATAAAATAGTGCAGCGAGATACAGATGGAAGATAGAATTGCTATTTTCACATTTTGAAAAATCACCGCATGAATCTGGTTTCAGTCTTCAGATTAGTATCATTCAATATCCACAATAACCAGACAAGGCATTCCTTAGGAATTGTTCAAAAAAGTTGTCATAAATGCAAAAAATCAACATTATCTTTAGTACCCAAAAAAAAAGAAGAAACAAAGAATATTTATCTAGTTGGTCTTTTGCAACAAGCTACACACAGGAGACAACCTTGCAAAGAAGGGATGGCCAATGAGATCCAGCTGTGTGCTCTATAAGCTAGTCAAAAACCAACAAATCACCTATTTGTTCAGATGTCTATTCTCAAGACAAATCCTGGAGTCACTTGCCAATGCAGTGGGACTGAGTAGGATGCCTTCTAATGTTCTGAAACTTCGGTTGATACGGAGAAGAAAGAAAGTACCAGCTGTAGCTAAAAAATACTGGGATCAATTGATCATATATTCATGTGGCATCTATAAAATGAGAGAAATTCGAGAATTTTTCTCAAGAAAAGCTCCTCTCAATCAACGGTCCTCCATAGAACCATAGCCTCCTTCACTATGGGGGCAACCTCTGCCCCAAGAAATAGTTAAGCTCCCACAAAAGATTTTATAATCTTCTTTCTTCTATTTCTTTCTCATCTCTCTTGTAAATTCCATGATTTTAACAAAGTTTGCTCATGGAGGAAATCCTATTCCCTCATAATTCCTTCAAAAAATTACCGCCCCCCAACCTGTGATCTCACGATCTCAGCAGCCAGGTGATCAGGCTTTTAAGCCATGCAGCTAATTGTTAAAACATTGTGCAGATAACAAATTCCAAGATATAAACTTAGGAGCATACTTTTATCCAATTCACTGTAAATTTCTTTGCATTAGGCTGGTCCTCTGTTACCTCTCAGCACGAAGCTACACAAGATGCTCTAGCTCCTCAACACTACAAATGCCATATAGACTCTAACCAATATAAATATTGCACAAAAAGATTAACTGATTTGGTGTTCATCAGCATTATTTTTTTCTCTACAGTGACTTGATAGATAAATACATACTACATATATGTATTTGCGTATCCACATACGAATGTTTTACATATACTTGTAAAAGAAAGTAAACACATTAAAATAATTTGAAGAGGCAAGAAAAGCCAATAAACAGCCAAGTTTGTGTCCAAGTCTGTTAAAAACAAATGAGGATACAAATTTAAGCATCCAATTAATAATCATATCCATATTCATATTTGCCAAACAAAAATGGATATAAACTGAATATACTTATCCCAATCCATTTTCAAGCTAGTGAGTGCCCTACATAAGGTGGAAATTGGTATTAAAAAGCCTTGTCCCTTTCTAATGAAAAGTACCTGAGATCTAAGGCCTCCACACTAAAAGAAAATGTAGAAAAAAAGAAGAATGTAGAAAAGAATAAGAAGTAAAGAAAAAGGAAGTTAAAAGAGGAGGTCGAGGGATGTTTTATTAATTTTGGCTTTTTCCTGGAGTATAGTTTCTCCAAGACAGCCTTTGGTATTGGGTCCCAATATCTTATGCACCATTTGGCATAGATGAAGGCCCAACCAAGAGACGAAGAGAACCCTGAGATCCTCCAAAGATGCAGCTAAGTTCAAAAATGCTTAACATATGGATATTCCTAAGATTTTTCGTAACAGCGTAAAAGGATCTTTCCTATTTGGCAAGAAGTTTGAGATCTACAGGTGAAATTTAAAGAAGTGTTTGGCCTTCTGCAGTCAAATTCTGAAGGTTGATCTGATGTCATTTTGAAGTTCTATGAATAGATGTAATTTGTTGATCATTTGATGGCTGGTTCAATGCATCTTTACAACAAGCAGGGAGCAAGTAAAAGAGGGGGTTGGGGAAGGACGACTACAATGAGGGGTTTGAGACTTTTCCATAAACAAAGACTGAAACAAGTGCCTGCAAACCCTTCCAATCGCTAACAGTAATAAACTGAGTATAAGATGGCTGTGACTCCCATAAAGGCCAAGGGCTCAGAATAGAAATTCTAGAATGTGATCGACAGTTGTTCATGCTTTAAAGTGTTCTCATTGGACTGATGGTTTCAGAAGGATGAGCTTTATGATAGGTAGTTAGGTGGATCAAGGGGCATATGATGCAGGATCACTTGTGGGGGGCGGGGAGAGAATTGCATGAGAGGACACTTGAGTTAGGATAGTTTAGGGTGTGAAGTAGTTTTATTTCTTGCTATCCAAACTCCTGAGAACAGGACTTGAAGTAAAAGTATCAGCAAATGCTAGGCCAAAAAAAATTGTTTTGGATTTTTGGGTGAAGAGCTGGTAAGAAAAAGGAGCATAAGGAATGTAAATGTTGAGAAATTATTGAAACATAATTGCCCAACTTTATTGATTTTGATGATTTCCAAAAGCCATGAGTACCTTAAAGAATACAATGAGTTTATTTATCAAAAACCTTGAGCTTATTCAAATTGAAAGGAATGGACTCTCAATGGTTAAATTTAATGAGTTTTGAATCTATTAGAAAAAGGAGTTTCAAGCTCTATGCTTAAAAGATTTCAAAAAGGAATTTTTACACATTATAATTCAAATCTATGAATTTTTGAAACATGTCTTGAATCCATGCTTAATGTCATATTTAATGTATTCAAGTCAAATTTATATTTTAAATTTATTCTGGGATGAATTTCAAAGTCAATCAGAAAAATATCTGACTTTTGATACGTTCCGGAGCTGACTCTAGAGTTTCAGAGTCGACTCCTGTAAGCCACAGAGTTTTCTGATTTTCTCGAGTTGACCCTTGGTTTTCAAGAGTCGACCCCTGACTCTTTGCGAGCCGACTCCTGTCTTTGCGAGCCGACTCCGCTCAAACAACAGAAACCATGTTTTTTGAGCACTTCTCGAGTCGACTCCCCATTTTCTTCGAGTCGACCCCCGACTATCAGGAGCCGACACTTTGGTCTTTCGCGAGTCGACCCTGTAACGTTTAAAATGTTTCTACTTTTGGTAATCGACTTCGAGCCGACTCCCACAGAGCTCGAGTCGACTCCGCAAATTCTGGGCGCGATTTTTAACGATGACACATCAGCCCCAACGGTAAGATTTTTAAATAACGGCTATTTTTCTTTGTCTCTAACGGATATATTTTGCAGATTCTATAAATAGAGGAGCTCTTTTCAACTCAAAGAAAGCGAGAGAAAATCAAAAAGAGAGAAAATCAAAAGAGAGAAAAGAATATCTTTCAAAAGAGGGAAAAACAGAGCTTTCATAGGAAAATATTTTAGCTCAAAATAGAGTGATTCAAAAGGAGTGAAATCAAAGAGAAAGATTCGTCTGCTCATCTCATCAATCCACAAGAGTCAAAAGAAAATCGATAAGCATTTCAAAGATCAAATCGAAGGATTTTCAAAAGGAGAAAAAGCTTCATCTCAACTCCAAAGTCTTCAACGGTCAAGAATCTTGCTGAGGCCTGATTCAACACTTCAAGAGGAGTTAAAGAGAAGAAGGAAGAAAGCCAAGGCCACTACCATCTGCAATACTATCAGGCTTTCTAACTCTTTATTTTATACTTCATTTGTATATTTGCTCAAGGGGAGCATTTCATTATCCAAACACTGTTATTCTAATTGGTTGCTGATTCAATCAGTGGATTGAATCAGTGGAGGTTGATATACCTCGTTGCAAGCCGAGTGCTTGTGTTGGGTTAGTTGTGAGCCCGTGAAAAAAATGTGTAGGGTTTTGTGCTGGTAAGCCCGAGTTAAAACGGCTGGGTTCGTTGTGCCCGGAAAACAACAAGTTTGAGTTGTGAGCTTGGAAAACAACTCGGCTGTAATCTAGAGAGATTATAGTGTGGACCCAAGTGAATCTTGGGAGTGGACGTAGGTGTTGGTTGCACCGAACCACTATAAAATTATCTTGTGTTTGCCGTGCCATTTTTCTCTCTCTCTCTATCTCTCTTTATCTGTTTGTGTATTAATTTAAGTTAGCCTCTCACTTGCACATCTTGCTAACTAATCAACTAAAGCTAAAAAACTTAAATTTTTAAGAACCCAATTCACCCCCCCCCCTCTTGGGTTGCCATCTGGGCCAACAATTGGTATCAGAGCAAGTGCTCATTTAGAATTTGATCTCACGATCAAGGGCTAAAGATCCTTATGGCAACACAAAGTGGTTCATGTTTTGCTGAAGGTCATTCTACGAATCGACCTCCTTTATTTAATGGAACCAACTATTCATATTGGAAAGCTAGAATGAGAATATTCATTCAAGCTTCTGACTATGAATTATGGGAGTAATAATAAATGGACCTAGTACACCCACACACTTAATTGATGGCACTATTGTTCCTAAGCCCGAAAGGGATTGGAATGATAATGATAGGAGAATGGCACAACTAAATGCTAAAGCCATTAATATTTTATATTGTTCCTTAGACTCTAATGAATTCAACCGAATCTCAACATGTAATTCCGCAAAAGAAATTTGGGATAGGTTGGAAATAACACATGAAGGAACAAACCAAGTAAAAGAATCAAAGATAAATATTTTGGTTCATAAATATGAATTGTTTACAATGGAACAAACTGAAACCATCACATGCATGTTCACTAGATTCACTGATATTGTGAATGGTTTAAAAAGTCTTGGTAGAATTTATACTAATGCTGAGCTTGTGCGCAAAATTCTTAGGTCACTACCAAGATCGTGGGAAGCCAAAGTCACTGCTATCCAAGAAGCAAAGGACCTCAATGCATTACCTTTAGAGGAGCTTCTAGGATCCTAATGACCCATGAGCTTCAATGAAGCAGCATGTTGAGGAGGAAACAAAAAGAAGAAAACACTTGCCCTCAAGCTGCAGAAATGGAAGAGAGCAGCAGTGAAAGTAATGATGAAGATGATGAGGAAACTGCTCTCTTGCCAAAAAATTCAAAAAGTTTATGAGAAAAAGGCCCTTCCATAAAAAGAAATTTGGAGCAAGAAATGAAGGAGAAAAAGATAAGAAAAAGGACAAGGAGAAAGAAAAAGAAAAAGAGCCCTTAGTATGTTATGAGTGTAAAAAGCCAGGGCACTTTAGTATGATTGTCCTTTACTGAAAAAGGCCTACAAGAAAAAGAAGAAAGCATACATGGCAACATGGACTGATGAATCTTCTCGTCGGAAGAAGAAGAACAAAAGGAAGTTGCCAATATCTGCTTCATGGCCAACGACAACGAAATGAGGTAAGTACCGAAAACTCAAATGATGAATTTACATTTGATGAAATGTTTGAGGCTTTCAATGAACTTATGATTGATTTTAAATCTTTGAAAAAGAAGTATAAGTTTTTGAAAAATGAAATATTAGCTTAGCTAAAAGTAAAATGAATTAACTTTAGAAGTTAAGAACTTAACTAATGAAAAAGAAGAACTTAGCAAAGAAAGAAATAATTTAATCAAGAAATAGATTTGTTGAAATCTGAAACTAAAAACTCAACAAAAGATTTAAAAGATCAATTAGAAACTTTAGCTTTAGAAAAGAACAAAGTTAAAGAAAATGATCTCTTAAGAAAGATGTTAAAAAGTATAAAGACATTGTTGAGAAATTTACTTAAGCTCAACTAAACTAACATGATTAGATAGTCAAAAAGCTGTTTTTGACAAAGCAGGTTAGGGTATAACATTAGGAAACAAAAATCTTTAAAAATATTTTTGTAAAAGCCAACCAAAGTAATATAACTTGTTTTAAATGCAATGAAAAAGGTCATAAATCATTTGAATGCAAAACATTAAATAATAACAACAAGTTAAATGTTAAAGCAAAGAAAATATGGGTTCCGAAAGGAACAATTTTTGTTGCTACTAACCATGAAGGACCCAAGAAAGCTTGGGTACCTAAACATAAAGTTTGATTATGTTGCAGGAATGTCTTGTAGCCAAAAGATCAAAGAAAAAGTGGTACCTTGATAGTGGCTGCTCAAGACATATGACGGGTGACAAAGATGAATTCATCACCCTAGAAGAAAAGAAAGGTGGAGTTGTGACGTTTGGCGATAACGGTAAAGGTCAAATTATGGGCCTTGGTAAAGTTCGCATAACTCCATCTATATTTATTGATAATGTACTTTATGTTGATGGTTTGAAGCATAATCTAATTAGTATAAGCCAATTATGTGATAAAACTTTAATGTTTCATTTAAATCTTCTATTTGCACTGTAACTAATTCTATTGATGATAGCATTGTTTTTACTGGTTATAGACATGGCAATGTTACTTAGTTGACTTAGAAAATTATCTGAGTAGTCATTGCCTAATTGCTGACAATGCTAACATAAATGAATTAGTTGGTTGTGGCATCGTAGATTAGGTCATGCAAGCACACACCTTATTTCAAAATTAATTAAAATGGATTTAGTTAAAGGATTACCTAAACTAGATTTTGAAAACAAAAATATGTGATGCATGTCAATTTGGAAAACAAACTAGAAGTTCTTTCAAATCTAAAAACATTGTTTCAACTTCTAGGGCACTAGAGCTACTTCACATGGATCTTTTCGGACCAACTAGAACCACAAGTCTAGGAGGAAAGAAATATGGTCTAGTGATTGTAGATGATTATTCTAGATATACTTGGGTAATGTTTTTAGCTCACAAAGATGAGACTTTCTCGATATTCCTGAAATTCTTCAAGAAAGTCACAAATGAGAAAAACACTACCATAGTATCTCTAAGAAGTGATCATGGAACTGAATTTGAAAATCACTTATTTGAAAGTTTTTGTTCTGAAAATGGAATTAATCATAATTTTTCAGCCCCTAGGACTCCACAACAAAATGGTGTAGTTGAAAGAAAAAATAGGACTTAGAAGACATGGCCCGTACCATGCTATGCGAAAGTAACCTACCAAAGTATTTTTGGGCGGAAGCAATTAACACAGCATGTTACATCTTAAATAGAGCTTAATAAGACCAATATTAAAGAAAACACCTTATGAATTATGGAATGAAAGAAAACCAAATATAAAATACTTTCATGCATTTGGATGTAAATGTTTCATTCATAATAATGGTAAAAACAACTTAGGAAAAATTTGATGCTAAATCTGATGAAGGAATTTTTCTAGGATATTCAACAACTAGTAAAGCTATAGAGTATTTAACAAGAAAACCTTAGTAGTTGAAGAATCCATTCATATAGTTTTTGATGAATCTTTAGCATCTAGTTCTGAAAAGATTGATGATGAGGAAGATACAAACATAATTGAAAAAGATCTTGAAAAACTTAATATTGAAGTATCTTCTGATCATGAACAAGAAGCTAAAGATGATGATTCACATAAGGACGATGATGTCAATATTGATCATAATGATATAGATCTTCCAAGAGACTGGAGATATGCTCATAGTCATCCCAAGGAATTGATTATAGGTGATCCATCTCAAGGAATAAGAACTAGATCATATATGAGAAATATTAGTAATCATCTTGCATTTGTATCACAAATTGAACCTAAAACTATAGAAGAAGCTGAAAAAGATAATAATTGGATGTTAGCAATGCAAGAAGAATTAAATCAATTTACAAGAAATAATGTATGGACTTTAGTTGAAAGACCTAAAAATCATTCAGTAATAGGATCAAAATGGATTTTTAGAAATAAACTAGATGAAAATGGCATAGTAATTAGAAACAAAGCTAGATTGGTTGCTAAAGGATATAATCAAGAGGAAGGTATTGATTTTGATGAAACCTTTGCACCAGTAGCTAGATTAGAAGCCATTAGGCTATTACTTGCATTTGCATGTCATATGAATTTAACTTATTTCAAATGGATGTAAAAAGCGCATTTTTAAATGGATTTATAAATGAAGAAGTTTATGTAGAACAACCACCAGGTTTTGAAGATCACGAATTTTCAAATCACGTTTTTAAATTGCACAAAGCTTTATATGGTTTGAAACAAGCACCTAGAGCTTGGTATGATAGGTTAAGTAAATTCTTAATAGAAAATGATTTTACAAGAGGAAATGTTGATAAAACTTTGTTTTTGAAAAGAAAAAGTAAAGATTTACTTGTAGTACAAATATACGTAGATGACATTATTTTTGGTGCTACTAACGATTCTCTTTGTCAAGAATTTGCAAAGTTGATGCAGGGAGAATTCGAGATGAGCATGATGGGAGAACTCAACTTCTTCCTTGGACTCCAAATCAAACAAAGCAAAGAGGGAATCTTTATCAACCAAACAAATACACAAGAGAACTACTCAAAAAGTTTGGTATGGAAATCAATGAAACCCCTCGGAACTCCAATGAGTCCTTCATGCAAGCTGGACAAAGATGAAGAAGGTAAAAAGGTTGATCAAAAATATTATCGAGGTATTATCGGATCCCTTCTTTATTTAACAGCAAGTAGACCAGATATTATGTTTTCAGTATGTTTATGTGCTAGATTTCAATCTGAACCTAAAGAATCACATTTAATAGCTGTTAAAAGAATACTAAGATATCTAAATGGAACAAAAATGTAGGTTTATGGTATTCTAGAGACTCCACATTAAACCTAATTGCATATTCAGATTCTGATTATGCTGGATGTAAATTAGATAGAAAAAGCACAAGTGGTGCATGCCATTTCTTAGGAAGTAACTTAATCACATGGTTTAGCAAAAAGCAAAATTCAGTTGCATTATCAACTACTGAAGCTGAATATGTAGCAGCTGGAAGTTGCTGTGCGCAAATCCTATGGATTAAGCGACAACTTGAAGACTATGGTATCACACTTGATAAAACACCCATAAGATGTGATAACACTAGCGCAATCAATTTAACTAAAAATCCAATTCAACATTCAAGAACAAAACACATAGAAATTAGATATCATTTTATAAGAGAACATGTAGCTAATAATGAAATTTGTTTGATTATGTAAACACTGAAGAACAATTAGCTGACATCTTTACAAAACCTTTAAGCGAAGAAAGATTTTGTTATCTTAGAGGAGAGTTAGGAATTTGTAACCCTTTTGAATAAATTTTGAAACCTTTAAGGAAATATATCTAGAGTTCTTTCAATTTCTCAAAATCTTAAGGAAATTTTATCTAGAACTCATATCAATTTGATCTCTCAAAATCATGATTTTTAATCATACTCAAAGATCAAATTTCGGACTCATTTCGGATTCTCTGAATCTTAATTTGTTTTTTCTCTGAAATGTCTAGGAGCCGACTCGAGAGTATCGGAGTCGACTCGAGTTTCTGCTGAAACTCAGGAGTCGACCCCTTCTCTGAGCGAGTCAACTCGAGATCGTGTCCGTGCTCAGTGACTAGTCGGGAGCCGACTCCACACTTTGCGCGAGTCGACTCGACGTGTCCCAGTCTGATTATTTAGGGCACGAGTCGATCCGACGGACATTTCATTCGCTTCAAATCATTCCAAACCCTCTCCAAAGCTTTCCCAAAACCTCCAAACCTCAAAAATCCTCTGATTAACCACTCCTTCAAGATCTATGGCACCCAAAACCCGTGGAGCTAGCACTAGTGGCGCCGATTTGAAGAGGAAGCGGACCGTTCGACGACCCGTCCGCGAGCCGTCTACGGATTCATCCTCTACCCCTTCTCCGAGTGATTCTCCTACTCCAGCTCCCACTCTTCAGGTAGATCATCTTGCCAGTAGAGTTATCACAACAGGAAGAAAGGTTGATTTTGAATTATTTGAAATGAAGGCTTTATAATAGGTAGACAACTGATTGAGATGGGATTTGAGAGTATGTGTTCATTGGACTGTCCCACCTACCCTGCTCTAGTTAAGGAGTTTTACAAGAATTTGACCAGAGGAGATGATGGTTTAGTGAGCAAAGTAAGAGGCATTGGTCTGAACATCACTTCCACTATACTATCTAGATTGTTGAATTTACCCCTGTCTGGACCATCCACCTTTGCCCCAGAAGATAGATCTCCAGCCCTCACTAGGCTATTGAACAGAAATTTTGAAGGATTTGAAGAAGTATTTGCTAGTCAATTGCCTTTGGAATTAAGATTACTTCACAACATCTGCAGTAGGATTTTGTTTCCCAAGACCGGCAGATTCGACTATGTATCTGAGAGAGATATTTTTGTTATGGATGCTGTTGTTTCTGGGAAGCCCATTAATCTACCTCGGATGATCATATGGTACATCGCAGATTGTGGTGGGAAAAAGAAATCAAGTTTGCCCTATGGCATGGTTTTAACTAAGTTATTTCAAAGCCAAGGGATTGTATTTGGTGATAGTGAGCCGAAAAAGGAACTAAGGCATACGGATTTTTACTCTTTGGCTACTATACATCGAATGGGGTTTGTTAAGAGAAATGGTAATTGGGAGAGAAAGAATGTTACAGAGGACAAAGCTTTGGAAGCTGAGGCCCCCACTGTGAGTCATTCATCTCCTGAGCCTCCTCAGAGATCTTCTGTTCCAGATTATTCCAGCCCCTGCTTATGTTCCAGATTCTGCTCCTGCTCCTGATGTTGCTCCTTCTCAGTCTTAACTCTATCATCTAGAAGCTTTTCTGATGTACAGTTAGATCAGCTTAGATCTTTATTCAAATCTGAGATAAGTGAGCATGAAAATAGACTAAAGAAGAATTTAATGAAAAGTTTATGAATTTAAAAGAAGCCTTATTCACTTAGTGATCGGGTTGCATCGATTGAGTCTACTCTCAATTCATCTACCAGCTCCTTAAGTGAAGACTTAAAGAATATCTTTGGAGAACTTAAGGATATCTGCGGTGACTCAGAGACCTATTCCCGGTGCAACACCGAGCTTCAGGATAAAATTACATCTGCTTGTACTTTTGTTGATAATAAGCTCAAAGATTATGTGAGACTTCAATGTGAAGGAATGAAGCAGATTGTTGATCACTTGAATAGAATTACTAGAAGAAACTTTTAATTTTTTATGTAATCTCTTTTTGATGTAATCAAGTTTACTTTCAATGCAATGAGCAAGTTTACATTTTCATGTACTATCATTTTGAAGTAATGAGAAAGTTTGATGCATTACTTATGTCTATTTCAATTGTAAGTATCCTTGAATACTTTGAATGATTATCCTCAATTGATAAGTTAAATAGAAAAAGATAAAGAATGTTATTAATATTGAACTTCCTAACCTTTTTGTTGATTACAAAAAAGGGGGAGAGATTTTATATTCAATCGTATATGCCTTCAATTCAATCAAAGTTTAATTTTGAAAGAGGGAGAGCATAAGGGGAAGAGATAAATTGAATTTCATAAAGAAAATGCTTAAGTTTCTGAATTTGAAAATTTTGAATGATTTATAAAATTAAGGTTCATAGGGGGAGCTACCTCATTGAGGGGGAGCCTTTCCATAAAACAAAAGTTGATTTTGGAATCACAAATTTTTAATTTTATAATACATATACTCAATATTTTTGTCATCATCAAAAAGGGGGAGATTGTTGAGAAATTATTGAAATATAATTGCCCCAACTTTATTGATTTTGATGATTTCCAAAAGCCATGAGTACCTTAAAGAATACAATGAGTTTATTTATCAAAAACCTTGAGCTTATTCAAATTGAAAGGAATGGACTCAATGGATAAATTTAATGAGTTTTGAATCTATTAGAAAAAGGAGTTTCAAGCTCTATGCTTAAAAGATTTCAAAAAGGAATTTTTATACATTATAATTCAAATCTATGAATTCTTGAAACATGTCTTGAATCCATGCTTAATGTCATATTTAATGTATTCAAGTCAAATTTATATTTTAAATTTATTCTGGGATGAATTTTAAAGTCAATCAGAAAAATTCTGACTTTTGATACGTTCCGGAGCCGACTCTAGAGTTTCAGAGTCGACTCCTGTAAGCCACAGAGTTTTCTGATTTTCTCAAGTCGACCCTTGGTTTTCAAGAGTCGACCCCTGACTCTTTGCGAGCCGACTCCTGTCTATGCGAGCCGACTCCGCTCAAACAACAGAAACCATGTTTTTTGAGCACTTCTCGAGTCGACTCCCCATTTTCTTCGAGTCGACCCCCGACTATCAGGAGCCGACACTTTGGTCTTTCGCGAGTCGACCTCTAACATTTAAAATGTTTCTACTTTTGGTAATCGACTTCGAGCCGACTCCCACAGAGCTCGAGTCGACTTCGCAAATTCTGAGCGCGATTTTTAACGATGACACATCAGCCCCAACGGTAAGATTTTCAAATAACGGCTATTTTTCTTTGTCTCTAACGGATATATTCTTGCAGATTCTATAAATAGAGGAGCTCTTTTTAACTCAAAGAAAGCGAGAGAAAATCAAAAAGAGAAAAATCAAAAAGAGAGAAAAGAATCTTTCAAAAAGAGGGAAAAACAGAGCTTTCATAGGAAAAATCTTTTAGCTCAAAATAGAGTGATTGAAAAGGAGTGAAATCAAAGAAAGATTCGTCTGCTCCATCTCATCAATCCACAAGAGTCAAAAGAAAATCCATAAGCGTTTCAAAGATCAAATCGAAGGATTTTCAAAGGAGAAAAAGCTTCATCTCAACTCCAAAGTCTTCAACGGTCAAGAATCTTGCTGAGGCCTGATTCAACACTTCAAGAGGAGTTAAAGAGAAGAAGGAAGAAAGCCAAGGCCACTACCATCTGCAATACTATCAGGCTCTTCTAACTCTTTATTTTATACTTCATTTGTATATTTGCTCAAGGGGAGCATTTCATTATCCAAACACTGTTATTCTAATTGGTTGCTGATTCAATCAGTGGATTGAATCAGTGGAGGTTGATATACCTCGTTGCAAGCCGGAGTGCTTGTGTTGGGTTAGTTGTGAGCCCGTGAAAAACAACGTGTAGGGTTTTGTGCTGGTAAGCCCGAGTTAAAACCGGCTGGGTTCGTTGTGCGCCCGTGAAAACAACAAGTTTGAGTTGTGAGCTTGGAAAACAACTCGGCTGTAATCTAGAGAGATTATAGTGTGGACCCAAGTGAATCTTGGGAGTGGACGTAGGTGTTGGTTGCACCGAACCACTATAAAATTATCTTGTGTTTGCCGTGCCATATTTTCTCTCTCTCTATCTCTCTTTATCTGTTTGTGTATTAATTTAAGTTAGCCTCTCACTTGCACATCTTGCTAACTAATCAACTAAAGCTAAAAAGACTTAAATTTTTAAGAACCCAATTCACCCCCCCCCCCCCTCTTGGGTTGCCATCTGGGCCAACAGTAAACCTTAGTTTAAAGGTCTGCTGTAGATTTTGAACCAAAATATAGTAAACATTGAGCATAGAACCTTGTAGAATGCAGCAAATCACCAAGAGAGGAATCAACATAGATCTTAGAATAAATACATTGATATGTTAATCATATAACTCATAATATGGAGATATAGAATCTGTTGGCCAAAATCTGATAAGAAAATTAAGCAACATCAACAGTCAACAATAAATAGAACAAGAATAATATAGTATAAAAAGAAGAGGAAAAAAAGAGAACAAACCTTGCCGAAGGAGTTTTCCCTGTTCCTTCATAAAATTCAGCACACCATATTTTTTTCAATAACTTTTTCTGGACTCCTTATAGGTGTTACTGATCCTCTAGAAAATACCTATTTTGTGCCATTGAGGACTCAAAAATGTAGGAAGAAAAATGTTCTTGAAGTCCTGCTAATTATCAGCTTTTTGACTCTTACCAGGACCCCTAAAAGATCACAGTTATTGTAGCATGTACTGTTCATGCCACTTCTCTATCTAAAATGTGTCAATTTAAAAACACATTGCAGACTTACAACATTTTTAAACCAAATAAAACAAAAAGATTCTTGGACTACTGATGCTTTTTGACCATTCTATGGACCCAAAAGATGCTCCAGCATCTGGATGCCAATCTGAGATTTGATGATCAGGTGGGTAATTGGAATAAAATGAAATGAGATTCATGGGCAAACACATATTTAGCATCTAAAATATTAACTTTGTGATCAGAGGTGACTAGAATATATATATATATATATATATATATATATATATATATATATGAAATTCATCAGACTATTTCACCCAATAATTTGCTGCATATCAAGGTCCAATCTTTGCGGCACACAAAAATATCTAGCATTGAGAGAATTGGTGATTCCACAGGGTTATACTACCTGGCTTTAACATACCATAAGGGTTTTCAAATTCCCTGAATCTACACTCTGTTGTCAATATTGAGAAATATACTAATAATTTCATCTATTTAATCTAGAATTACCTTGAACAGTTGCCATAGTACAGAGTATGTTAGAACTTCTGATAGTGAACATTGGATGACCTTTACTAGTTGATTTACAGTAGGCACAGTAGAAGCACTTTTAGTGTATCAGAAACTAAGAAAGATATTCAATTATTATACCTTAAAATCTGTCCTTCCATAGACACATATCAGCAAGGCATCACCAGTAAAAGCCATCCTGGGATGAGGCTGATTGGATCCATCTCCTGTTACATAAGTAACGCAGCCAACGGTGTGACCTGGTGTAGCACGGACCTGCAAATTTTAAAGTGTTCCAGAAATGAAGTAGTGAAGATACATGATATAATCCAAAGTTAGCTGGATTGAATTCATTCATGAAATTCATAAGCATATCTTCTAACAAAGATCATCATCAAAAACCAAAACCTTTCTCAAATAACTTGGCAACTGGCATGACAAACTTAAATAAGGGAAGGGGGATGGAGAGAGAGAGAGGGAGTATTCAGCATCTTGCCCTAAATACAAACAAACAGAAATACTTATATATATATATATATATATATATATATATATATATATAGAAAAATTATCCCACAGCAGTGAATAAGGTGACTGATGACAAGAATTTTGTCTCCTTTTTTTTTCATTTTGGCTGGAAGAGATCTAATAACTAAATTCTTGAATATGAAAAAAAAAAGATGCATGATAAAATCAAAATAACAAGACACTGAAATAATAGCAACAATATCTTTCATTTCTTTAGAATTCTGTAATCACTTCAAGAAGATTGATCAACTTGATTTAAGGCCTCAAATATATATATATATATATATATATATATATATATGTATGTATGTATGTATGTATGTATGGATTTCATGCATTGGTTTGCATTTCTGTTATTGCACAGTTGAACAAAATGGATCAGCATATATGCAGGCATGCAGTCAGAACATTTAAAAAGCCAGCAGTATTTTCAAGTAAATATTTTACAGTCATAACAAGAAATAACAAGAAGCTTGTGCATGAACAATTCTGGCCATATATCCCTCTTGATTATAACTATATGATGATGTTAACTCTTTCATAGGATGCATTAGTGTCCAATGAGCATCCGAAAACATTGAAAATGAGCAAGTTTGTATTGCACTCAATTAATGAGAATATATCACAACCAATAATGGCCCTACCTCCAGAAAAAAGATTGCCAAAAAATATTTTATCACCATGTTTGACTACATGATCTTTTTTTGCGTTGCTAGCTTTGGAAATGACAGACTTCACACCTGGCATCTTACCCTGCAAGGAATAATTCCCGTTTATACATAAAGATCTTGGTCCCATGAATCTTCTTTAATTTATTTGATCACAAATACATGATTCAATTTATTTGACAAACAAATAATTAAATTGCATAATTCAATTTATTGGACAAACAAATAATTAAATGGATGGAGAAAGAAGACATGACTAACCTTCATCACGCCTGTTCCTATGACATTATCTGCATGGACATGAGTATTCATAGCATAGATGAGTTTTAAGCCCAGTTCTTTTACAAGAGTCAGATCTCGGTCCACTGTTTTGTCCACCGGGTCAACCAACTATCAGAAAAGAAGGGGAAGAAAAAAACAACCAACGATAGTTAAGCAAATATCTCCTCCACCCCTACAATTCATAAGAGAATTCATCCACCATTACTCGAAATGCATAGCTTGACGATGTGGTGAGGTGTGAATTACTAGCAAGAAATGCATAAATTCGCATGCCGCGGCAAAATCAAACTCAAGAAACAAATCATCAAACACTAATAATAACTTGGATCGAAGCCACACATCGATCCACTCCGTCTGAGTGGTCGCAAAGAAACCTGATATGGCTGATCATCTCCTCTGGGCGGTGTCATAACACCCTACGCAATTTTCGGAATCAAATGATGTGATAGCTTGTTTTTGGAATGTTGGAATTCTTGTCCCCATCCTTGGCTCCGGCCTCCAGCTTTGGCCTCTGGCTCCGGCCTTTGGCTCAAGCCTCCAGCGTCGACTCCGGCCTCCAGCGTCAGCTCCGGCCTCCAGCTTTGGCCTCTGGCTCCGACCTTTGGCTCAGGCCTCCAGCGTCGGCTTCGGCCTCCGGCTCCAGCCTTGGCTCCGACCTCCAGCGTCGGCTTCGGAATACGGCTCCGACCTCCGGCTCCGGCTTTGGCTCTGGCCTCCAGTGTTGGCTCCGACCTTTGGCTCAAGCCTCCAGCATCGGCTCCGACCTTCGGCTCCGGCCTTTGGCTCTGGCCTCCAGCGTCGGCTCTGGCATACGACCTCGGTCTCAAGCTCCAGCCTATGGCTCCGGCCTCCAGCGTCGGCTCCGGCATATGGCCCCAGCCTTTAGCTCCGGCCTTTGGCTCCGGCCTCCAGCGTCAGCTCCGGCATATGGCTCTGGCCTCTAGCTCCGGCCTCCAGCTCTGGCTTCGGTATTTGGCCCTGGCCTCCGGCTTTGGCTCCGACCTTAACTTGGTGCCGTATTTTCCTAAGTACACTAAAGCCCACCTCAGGTATTGAACCTCGAGCTTCGAGACATCCATTACAGTGTATCTCGCTCACTGAAATCATAGGCAGGTACTAGCATGCCCCATAGTTACCGACATACACGGTGCCCATTCAGCAACAGCTCACCCACCTGCCGTTCGTGAAAGCCGATCCTAACAAGGAAGATTCGATGGTTCAAAATGGAACGGGGAAAAAGGAACCCCCTAGACAGGTATAAAAAGAGGGCCCCGAGCTCAGCCCCAGGAGATCCTCTTCTTCTCTCAGAAAAATCCACACACACAACACATTCCTGTTCGACAAGCTTACTGACTTGAGCGTCGGAGGGTCCTCACCGGAGTCACCGGCCCGAGGACTTCTTGCAGGTTTTCGAAGGAAGAAGACAACCTTTCCACCCCATTTGGAGGCCCCCGAAGATCTCAGCATGCCTAACGCTCATCACAAGTGACTTGGCAGCATCAGATTGGCACGTCAGGTAGGGGGCACACACATGGAAAGCAAAAGTTCTCCCTGTGACCCCACTGATTCGGCAAGGAAGATGATGGTGACAATGCGAGCTCAGGAAGCTTCCACCAGCCATGCCACGGAATGCCTTCTGTGGGCTGAGCAATCGAAGGCCAACCTCCATGCTTCGCCCCCTAAATAGATAAACCAGTCTGATCAGCTTGAGGTTCTAGCTCATCAGGTACAGGACCTGATGATGGTGGTGCAGGGATTACAGGAACACTGCTTTGCCACTGCACCTCAGCCCCCCCACCGCGCAAAGGGGGGCATGGAGCAATTCAATCTCATCAAGGCGAGACTCCACCTGAGGCCTCCCATCACTCGCCTTCTGAACCTCATCGTCGGGAGACTTCAAAGTGACAGCGATCTCTCTCCCATCATTCTGATCGTTCCCAGTTCCCACCGACAGCTGGGTGAGAAGGAGCCAAGATGGGTGTACTCCTTGCACCGACGGTCTTCACCGGCTTCATCTTCTAACTCCTCTAAAGATGACACCAACAGGAAGACCACTCGTCGGGCTGAACAATGGCTCGATGAGTATCATCGACGGTTGGAGGAGCTTAGTCGCCGGATCGCTAACCCTCATGGGATGAACTACGATCACCGTCCCCCGCTCTCCCGCTGCATCATGGAGGAACCGGTCCCGCCCCATTTCCGTCTCCCCCAGTTGGACCCATATGATGGCACGACGGACCCTTTGGACCACCTGGAGAGCTACAAGGTTCTCATGCAGGTCCAGGGAGCGATAGACTCCCTCCTATGTGTCGCCTTTCCTGCCACCCTTCGTAAGGCGGCGCGTGCATGGTATTCTTGCCTGCTACCGCGTAGCATCAATTCATTCCGACAGTTCGAGTGATCTTTTCTGGCCTACTTTGATGCGTGCCGAAAGATCCCACGAGTGGACGATAGCTTATTCGCTATTCAGCAAAGGAGTGGTGAGACCCTGAAGGACTTTGTCACTCGGTTCAAGGAGGCGGCGCTGGAGGTGTATAATTTGGATGATTCTGTAGCCACTTTGGAATTAAAGCGAGGACTTCATCCTTCTAGGTTTGCCTATTCCCTGGATAAGAAGCCTTCTAGCTCTTACGCTAAGCTTCTATGCCAGGCACAGAAGTACATTCGTGCCGACGAGGCAGACTCTTCCGAGAGGGAAGCTGATAAGAGTTCCAGCAAGAAACCAGCGTCTACGGAGCCTGCCGGAGCATGATCCCAAAAGCCTGAGCCTCCCCACCGCTCAGACCACTGGCCTCAGACGCTTATTCCCAAAGAGCAGTTCACCCCCCTCTTGGCTCCGATATCTCACATTCTACTAGAAATCGAGGAGGAGCCTTACTTTCGACGTCCACCTTCCATGAAGTCAGGGACCCCCCATAGCAAGGAGCTTTACTGCTGGTACCACCGAGACTACGGCCATGACACTGAGGACTGCCACCATTTGAAGAAGGCCATTGAAGAGCTTGTCCAGCAGGGTCACTTGGGCAAGTTTGTTCGAAGGGGAAACCTTTCTATTTTGGGTTCATCGGCACCTTCGGCGCCTCCGACAGGCGTTGATAATGCCCCTATGGAGAAGACCATAGCTATGATTTCTTGGGGGGCAGGTGGCAGCTCGAAAAGATGGCGAGAGGGGGTAGACTCTATAATTCCTTTCTTTGGGAAGGACTTAGATGGGGTAGTTAATAAGCATGACGATAGTGTCGTCGTGTCCATGACCATAGCCAAACACCCTGTAAAAAGAATTTTAGTGGATAGTGAAAGTTCTGTGGATGTTTTGAGCTACGAGGCCTTTGTTCGGATGAACCTGTCAAATTCCTCCCTTCGACCCATCGCCACGCCTTTAATGGGCTTTACTGGAGACTCTGTGAGCGTTGAAGGGAAGATCGCCCTTCCTGTCATGGCTAGGACTCCTCCGTGTCAAAGTACGATAGTCATAAATTTCTGATGGTTCGGGTCCCGTTGGCTTACAATGCTATCCTGGGAAGGCCGGGCTTGAATTTGCTGGATGCCGTCATCTCTACCAAGAGATTATTGGTGAGGTTTCCCATCGACGAAGGGGTCGGAGAAATGAAGGGAGAGCAAAGCCCGCCACCGCTTTGCTGCCACTTATCTCCTAGTCCACTGGAGGCGGTGTCGGCAATAGCCTCTGAGCCACTTGATCCCCGAGAGTTAGGAAGGAGAGGAGAGCCAGTCGAGCACCTCCTGACCTTCCCCTTGGGGAAGGACCCGACAAAGACCATCCAGGTTAGAGCGCTGCTTCCGAAAGAGGCACGCGATCGACTCCTCACCTTCCTGCGTGCCAACGCTGACATCTTTGCATGGTCATCATCAGATATGCCGGGCGTCCCTGAGGAGGTGATCACCCATCGGCTCAACCTCAGGCCAAAGTGCCAGCCGGTTGACAGAAGAAAAGGAGCTTTGCTCCGGACAGACAAAAAGCTATTGATGAGGAAGTCCGTAAGCTGGTGGCTGCGGGCCATATTCGGAAAGTTCATTACCCCGAATGGTTGTCCAACATGGTGATGGTCCGTAAGACTAATGGAAGCTGGAGGATGTGCGTAGACTTCACTAACCTCAACAAAGCATGCCCCAAGGACATTTTCCCTTTGCCTCGGATCGATCAACTGGTAGACGCTACATCCGGCCATGAGACCCTTAGTTTCATGGATGCCTTCACCGAGTACAATCAAATCAGGATGAACCTGATGGATGAAGAGGCTACCTCCTTCATAATTGAGAAGGGGTTATACTACTATAAGGTAATGTCATTTGGGCTAAAGAATGCGGGGGCCACTTACCAAAGGCTAATGAACAAAGTCTTCGAAGACCAGATAAGATGCAACATGGAGGTGTACGTGGATGACATGCTGACAAAAAGTGTCCACGCCACCAGCCATATCGCCGACCTAACGGAGACCTTCGACAACCTTCGCCGATACCAAATGAGGCTAAACCCACACAAATGTGCCTTTGGGGTGATAGCCGGAAAGTTATTGGGTTTCATGGTAACACGGCGAGGAATCGAGGTGAACCCTGATAAAGTTCAAGCCATCTTGGACATGAGGTCTCCCACCAACAAGAAGGAAGTGCAGCGCCTGACGGGAAGGGTGGCGGCCTTGAGCCATTTTCTATCCAAGTCTGCTGAGATGTGACTGCCTTTCTTCAAGGTGCTCCGTAGGGCCAATGGATTCGAATGGACGAAAGAGTGTCAGAAGGCCTTCGAGGGGCTGAAGGAATTTTTATCCACCCTGCCACTGCTGTCCAAGCCAACGGGTGGAGAAGAACTCCTTCTATACCTCGCGGCTTCTTCCGAGGCCATTAGTTCCATGCTGGTCTGCATGGACACCAACGGTACGCAAAAGCCGGTGTATTACACTAGCAAGGTGCTCCATGATGCGAAGACCAGGTACTCAAAGATTGAGAAGATTATCTTCGCGTTGATCGTGTCTACCCAGCGCCTCCGACCATATTTTCAAGCCCATCCGATCGTAGTGATCATGGACCAACCTCTCAAGATGATTCTCACTCGCCCGAACACTTCGAGCCGATTGGCGAAGTGGGCGCTCAAGCTGGAAGAATTTGATCTATCTTTTCGCCCTCGGTCAGCCATGAAATCCCAGGTCCTAGTAGATTTGTTGGTCGAGTGTACCTGGGGCGAGGAGCAACCCGAAGAGGCCCCTGTAAACCCCTCAATTTCTGGAGCCGAAGATGATGAATGAATCCTTCATGTGGATGGGGCATCAAATTCTCAAGGGAGCAGAGCATGCCTCATCCTGGCCAACTCGGACGGAGTTGTAATCGAGTGTGCACTCCGCTTTCTCTTTCCAGCCACCAATAATCAGGTGGAGTATGAAGCCCTACTGTCTGGGATAAGATTAGCCCAAGAGCTCGGGGTGAAGCACCTTAGAGCGTTCACTGACTCCCAGTTGGTCACTGGCCAAATCACAGGGGAGTATGAAGCGAGGGATCCTATCATGTCCCGCTACTTGAGTATGGTGCAGTCGCAAGCTTCTCTCTTAACTTATTTCAATGTTAGCTATATTCCTCGAGGGAAAAATGCTAGAGCGGATGCCTTGTCCCATATTGCCACCTCAGTCGACGGGATGTTGGGAAGAGCTTATATAGAGCACCTGGAAGCCCCAAGTGTTGAAGTAACAAGAGAAGCCCTACCAGTTGAGCAGGAGCCTTCCTAGATGGATGCTTATATCCAGTACCTTACCAATGGTACCCTCCCTGAAGACCCGGTCGAGGCCAGGCAACTCAAAAGACGAACCCCAAAGTTTTTTATAATGAAAGGAAAACTCTATCGAAGGTCATTCTCATACCCAGTTCTCAGGTGCGTTGGCCCTACAGAAGCGGATTATATCCTGCGGGAGATACAAGAAGGCATATGTGGAAGCCATCTGGGGGGCAGAGCTCTCGTGTACAAAGCCTTGCGGCAGGGATATTACTGGTTGACAATGAAGGAGGATGCATTCGAGCTTGTCAAGAGGTGTGACAGTTGCCAATGCCATGCTAATATCGAACACCAACCGACGTCCCAGCTGACCCCCCTGACTGCACCTTGGCCCTTTGCCCAGTGGGGTATGGACATCCTGGGACCATTCCCTCCAGCCTCTGGACAACGCAAATTCTTATTAGTAGCCGTTGACCATGTCACCAAGTGGATCGAAGCTGAAGCACTCGCCAAGATCACCGATGGCAAGGTAAGATCCTTCTTTTGGAAGTCTGTAGTGTGCCGGTTCGGGCTGCCACACACCCTCGTCACTGATAACGGCCGACAGTTTGACAACGTGGTCTTCCAAGAATTCTGCATTGGGTGGGCGTTCATCAACGGTTCACCTCTGTGGGGCACCCCAGACCAATGGCGTAGCCGAAGTGACCAATCGCATTATCCTCCAAGGACTCAGGGCCCGGCTAGATGGCTGTAAAGGATGGTGGGTGGAAGAGCTCCCCAGTGTATTATGGGCCTACCACACAACGCCACGAGCCCCCACCAGGGAAACTCCTTTCAGCCTAGTTTTTGGGACCGAGGTCATCATTCCGGTGGAGATAAGTGTCCCCAGCCCCCGGATAGAGTTATACCACGAAGAGGGCAACCCAAGTCAGCAGCGGGCCGATCTGGACCTAGTGGAAGAATTGTGAGACCAAGCGCGACTCCGCATGGCGGCTTTCGTCAGTGAGCGGCTAGATACTACAATGCTTGAGTACGGTCAAAGACATTCCGCCCTGGAGACCTCATCCTGCGACGAGCCGAAATATCAAAGCCGACGGAAGGAGGCAAGCTAGCACAAAAATGGGAAGGACCATATCGTGTCACGAAGGTGCTTCATCATGGGGCATACAAAGTTGAGGGGCTAGACGGAAAACCTCTCCCCGCGCTTGGAACGCAGACAACCTACGTCGGTACTATCAGTAGTTTGCTGACTTCCTTAATTTGAACCTGCTTGACAGAGTGCTATTCAAAGTACTCTCATTGCTATATTTTCGAATGATCTTACTTCTCACAAACAAAAATTATGCCACAGCAGTGAATAAGGTGACTGATGACAAGAATTTTGTCTCCTTTTTTTTTCATTTTGGCTGGAAGAGATCTAATAACTAAATTCTTGAATATGAAAAAAAAAAGATACATGATAAAATCAAAATAACAAGACACTGAAATAATAGCAACAATATCTTTCATTTCTTTAGACTTCTGTAATCACTTCAAGAAGATTGATCAACTTGATTTAAGGCCTCAAATATATATATAAGTATGTTTGTATGTATGTATGTATATATGGATTTCATGCATTGCTTTGCATTTCAGTTATTGCACAGTTGAACAAAATGGATCAGCATATATGCAGGCATGCAGTCAGAACATTTAAAAAGCCAGCAGTGTTTTCAAGTAAATGTTTTACAGTCATAATAAGAAATAACAAGAAGCTTGTACATGAACAATGCTGGCCATATATCCCTCTTGATTATAACTATATGATGATGTTAACTCTTTCATAGGATGCATTAGTGTCCAATGAGCATCCGAAAACATTGAAAATGATCAAGTTTGTATTGCACTCAATTAATGAGAATATATCACAACCAATAATGGCCCTACCTCCAGAAAAAGATTGCCAAAATATATTTTATCACCATGTTTGACTACATGATCTGCTTTTGCGTTGCTAGCTTTGGAAATGATAGACTTCACACCTGGCATCTTACCCTGCAAGGAATAATTCCCGTTTATACATAAAGAACTTGGTCCCATGAATCTTCTTTAATTTATTTGATCACAAATACATAATTCAATTTATTTGACAAACAAATAATTAAATTGCATAATTCAATTTATTGAACAAACAAATAATTAAATGGATGGAGAAAGAAGACATGACTAACCTTCATCACGCCTGTTCCAGTGACATGATCTGCATGGACATGAGTATTCATAGCATAGATGAGTTTCAAGCCCAGTTCTTTTACAAGAGCCAGATCTCGGTCCACTGTTTTGTCCACCGGGTCAACCAACTATCAGAAAAGAAGGGGAAGAAAAAAACAACCAACGATAGTTAAGCAAATATCTCCTCCACCCCTACAATTCATAAGAGAATTCGTCCACCATTACTCGAAATGCATAGCTTGACGACGTGGTGAGGTATGAATTACTAGCAAGAAATGCATAAATTCGCATGCCGCGGCAAAATCAAACTCAAGAAACAAATCATCAAACACTAATAATAACTTGGATCGAAGCCACACATCGATCCACTCCATCTGACTGGTCGCAAAGAAACCAAATGCGCGAAGGAATTAAGAGACTAAAGAGATTCGAAGACGGCGGCCTCACCATGGCGGGCTTGTCGGGGTGGCCAACATTGGCGAGGAGATAGGTGTAGGTACAGGACTCCTTCTCGAAGAGCTGGCGGAACAGGAGCTTCGGTGCCTCTGCGACGGTGCTGTAGGCCGCCATTGTATCCGATCGCAGCGGTGAGCCAAAGAAGGAAAGAAGTGGGATTGTTTTATTGGAGTAGGAGAAGGGAAAGGACGGAGGGCGGCGAGAGTTGCAGAAGAGGAGAAGGTGATGGAATCGATGCTGTGGCATTCTCATCTTTGGTATCATATATAGAGAGAGAGGGAGGAGGAAACGAGTGAAGCTTCCCTCCTCTTTAGAGAGGGGTTATCCAATGAAATGACTGCGATTTTGTTTCGTTTTGAATCTTCTTAAAAAATTAATGGGAGGCTAATGGAAGCGACGAGCGTCAATAGCTGAATAGGGGTTGAGGACGGGGACGGGGATCAACGCTCCCGCCGCGGTTTTTTTTTTAAAAAAAAATTCGAAGGGCTATGCGTAGATCGGATCGACTTGTGAGTTGTGACCCATCTAGAATGCGATCCGTTTCTAGAGAATTTGGAAAACAATTTTCTCAACGAATATTTTTTTTGTTGGTGTCGGAATAAGTGCAAGTCCAAATCCTATTGACATGGTAACCGTATGTGTTGATATGTATGTTTCATAAGAAAATAAATTGAGATTTTTTTTATAATTAAATTTTTTTTACAATTATTTCTAATTCATCAATTCTTATCTCTTTCGAAAAGAATAATAAATAATAATAAATAAAATATAATATATATAATGTTAATTATTAATTAAAAATGGTAATAAAATATATATTATTTGTTATGTTTATGTTAAATTATTATATTTACGTTAGAAATTAAAAGTTAAAAAAAAAAGATATCTGTTTCGATCAATACATGTCTCTTGCATGTAATAATAAATAGAAATAAGTAACCTTTTTTGAATGATAATTTCAAAAAAATGTATTTCTATATAAAAAATATATTCATAAAAATATTTTTAAAAAATATTTAACTACAGTAAAAGCTTTTTCTTTGTATATGGACTCATGCGATTAACGTGATATCTGGGTTGACATTAGGTCGGTAAAAATTATGAAGACAAGATTCAAAACTAAATCATTAATGTCAATATCTAATTAATTTTTTAATTGATTGAGCCAATTGATATTCTCATGTGTTTTATTTTCTATTTGTTAAAAACCAATAATAAACTTTTCTTAATAATTTATTTTATTATGTCATATCATATTCTAATGGAGGTTCTTTATTCCTAATCTAACACTTAGGTAGTATTTGAAATAAGGGATAAGAGGGGATATCCCTGAATATTCCCTTTTATTTCCAAAAGTTATAACGGTAAGGGATAGCTGGAAATAAAGTTAACCAAAGGGATAATCCATGGTTAACCATGGGATATCCTCTCAATTTATTCCTTAGAAAATGCAGGAATAGCTGGTTATCCCTTCAAATAAGAGTAAAAAAAAGTTATCCTATGGATTTATCCTTTTGCATTTGATATGATCAATGGGATAGCCAAGGGATATCCTAGGGATAGCCATGGGACAAACTCTATCCGTACACTTATCCATGGATAATATTTTTTCTATCAAATACTACCTTAGAGCAAGGTGTTATGAGTTATTAAATTTGAACTTATAATTGTAAACATTAAAGTAACTATTTTACGCAATATTATGATTTTTTTAAAAAAAGAAAAAAAATGATCAATCTGGAGTGAGTTTGTGCATGTAGTCTCCTATATGAGATGAATACATACTAACAGTGCTTCCATGTAATAACCCAGGGCATCATCCAAATAAACTAACAAAAAAGTATTATTTAGGTGTACATAAAATTTATGCAGTGCAAAATTGATATAAGATTAAATACTCTCAAGTATGAGTTCTTAATAACCCAAATTTAAATCCAATCAATTCAATTATAACCACAAACGATATGATTGATCAATTATCAGCCTTAAAAGAGTTCATATCTAAATATTTACTAATCCACATGCATTATGATCCAGATCAAAATTAATATTATTTAATAATTAAGAATTTTATTAAAAAAATAGCTAAATAAATTAATTCTTTAGTCCACATGATCCCCATCACTAATGAGGTCGGGTAACATCTAGTAATAATTGCGAACTGTTAGTACTTCCTAGTACTTAACTAGTAGTACTAGAATAAAAAAAAAAAAATGATATGATCTAATAACTGGTAGCGGGCTCAGCTCTATAAAGAATGTATTTTTATCTTTAAAGTTAAATACATATTATATGACTTTTTAATTAATTTCTAGTTAAGTAAACGAGCTAGGAGCGGCATGTGAGCCAGGCAAAATGTACAACAACTTGACAAAGCAGCTATTTTTATTCTAAAGTACTTGCGCGCATTAAGCAAGAAATGACTGCATTAGCTCGGACCTTGCCCCGATAATAGAATTAGGGAACTTCTGCTGCTGGTTGTATGGGAGGACTAGAATCAAATCCCGCTGTAATTAGGCTTAGACACTATAAAAAAATATAGAAATAGCGATGCCAATTTAGCGATGCATTTTTGGGTCACTAAATTACGATCAAATTACGACAACTCAGCGAGGAAAAAAATAGCAACGCCATTAGCGATGGAAACGCATTAGCGATGCAAAAATCCAGAAAATTAAAAAATCGTTAATATAGCGATGCAATGATAGCGTTGCTATTTAACGGCGCATTAGCGACGCATATGCCAAAAAAAATTTAAAAAATTTAATTTTTAATTTAGCGATGCAATAATGCGTCGCTATATTGCGATGCAATATTTGCATCGCTAAATAGCACGCATTAGCGACGCAAAAACCCAGAAAATTAAAAAATCATTAATATAGCGACGCAACGTCCGATCGATCATCGCCGATCGGGATCATGGCTTGGATCGATCGCAACTGTCAGATCCTTGCCGATCGGATGGATCACAACGGTCCGATCGATCATCGCCAATCAGGATCATGGCTCCGATCGATCGCAATGGTCGGATGTATCGCAACAGTCCGATCGATCATCGCCGATTGGGATCGTAGCTTTGATCGATCGCAACAATCGGATCGTCTCCGATCGGACTGATCGTAACGGTCCGATCGATCATTGCCAATCGAAATCATGGCTTCGATCGATCGCAACCATCAGTTCGTTGCTGATCGGATGGATCGCAATAGTCCGATCGATCATCGCCGATCGGGATCATGGCTCGGATCAATCACAACGGTCGGATCATCTTCAATCAGATGGATCGCAACGGTCTGATCGATTATCGCCGATCGGGATCATGGCTTTGATCGATCGCAACCGTCAGATCATTGCCGATCAGATGGATCGCAACAGTCCGATCGATCATCATCGATCGGGATCATGGCTCTGATCGATCACTACCGTCGGATCATCTTCGATCGTATGGATCACAACGGTTTGATTGATCATTGCCGATCGGGATCATGGCTTGGATCGATCGCAACCGCCGGATCATCGCTGATCGGATGGATCACAACAGTCGATCGATCATCACCGATCGGGATCATGGCTTGGATCGATCGCAACGGTCGGATTATCGCCGATCGGATGGATCCCAACAGTCGGATTGATCATCGCCGATCGGGATCGTGGCTTTGATTTATCACAACCATCGGATCATCACCGATCGGATGGATCAATGGTCGATTGATCATCACGATCAGGATCATGGCTTCGATCGATCGCAACCATCGGATCGTCGCCATCGGATGGATCGCAACAGTCCGATCAATCATCACCGATCGGGATCATGGGTTTGATCGATCGCAACCATCAGATCGTCGCTGATCAGATGGATCGCAATGGTCGATTGATCATTATCGATCGGGATCATGGCTCGGATCGATCATAACCGTCGGATAATCTTCGATCGGATGGATCGCAACGGTCTGATCATCATCGCCGATTAGGATCATGGCTTGGATCGATCGCAACCATTGAATCCTCACCGATCAGATGGATTGCAACGGTCCGATCGATCATTGCCGATAAGTATCATGGCTCCGATTGATCGCAACGGTCGGATCGTCGCCGATCGGATGGATCGAAAGAGTCCGATCGATCATCGCCAATCGAGATCATGGCTTTGATCATCGCAACCATCGGATCGTCTCCGATCAGATTGATCGCAATGGTTCGATCGATCATTGCCGATCGGGATCATGGCTCGATCGATCGCAACCGTCGGATCATCGCCGATCGGATGGATCACAACAGTTGATCGATCATCGCCGATCGGGATCATGGCTTGGATCGATCGCAACGGTCGGATCATCGCCGATCAGATGGATCCCAATAGTCTGATCGATCATCGCCGATCGGGATCGTGGCTTTGATTGATCGCAACCATCGGATCATCGCCGATCGGATGGATTGCAATGGTCCGATTGATCATCGCCGATCGGGATCATGGCTTCGATCGATCGCAACCATCGAATCGTCGCCGATCGGATGGATCGTAACAGTCCGATCGATCATCGCCGATCGGGTTCATGGCTTTGATCGATTGCAACCGTCGGATCATCTCTGATCAGATTGATCGCAATGGTCCGATCGATCATCGCCAATCGGGATCATGGCTCCGATCGATTGCAACCATCGGATCATCACCGATCGGATGGATCGCAACGGTCCGATCGATCATCGCCGATCAGGATCGTGGCTTGGATCGATCGCAACGGTCGGATCATCGCCGATCGGATGGATCGCAACGGTCCGATCGATCATTGCCGATCGGGATCATGGCTTTGATCGATTGCAACCGTCAGATCGTTGCCGATCGGATGGATCGCAACGGTCCGATCGATCATTGCCAATCGGGATCATGGCTCGGATCGATCACAACCGTCGGATCATCTCCGATCGGATGGATTGCAACTATCCGATCCATCATCGCCGATCGGGATCATGGCTTGGATCGATCGCAACCATTGGATCCTCGCCGATCGAATGGATCGCAATGGTCCAATCGATCATTTCCGATCAGGATCATGGCTCCGATCGATCGCAACAGTCGGATCGTCACCGATCGGATGGATCGCAACAGTCTGATTGATCATCGTCGATCAGGATAATGGCTTTGATCGATCGCAACCATCGGATTGTCTCCGATCGGATTGATCGCAACGGTCCGATCGATCATCGCCGATCAGGATCATGGCTCAGATCAATCGCAACCGTCGGATCGTCATCGATCGGATGGATCGCAACAATCCGATCAATCATCGCCGATCGGGATCATGGCTCGAATCGATCGCAACGGTTGGATCGTCGCCGATCAGATGGATCGCAATAGTCCAATCGATCATCACTAATCAGGATCATGGCTTTGATCGATCGCAACCGTCGGATTGCCGCCGATCAGATGGATAGCAACGGTCCGATCGATCATCGCTGATCAGGATCATGGCTCGGATCGATCGCAATGGTTGGATCGTCGCCGATCGGATGGATCGCAACAGTCCGATCGGTCATCGCCGATCGGGATCATGGCTTTGATCGATCGCAACCATCGGATCGTCGCCGATCGGATGGATCGCAACAGTCCGATCGATCATTGCCGATCGGGATCATGGCTCGGATCGATCACAACCGTCGGATCAAAAATTAAAATTTTATTAATTAAAAAATTAGAAATTAAAAAAAATTCGTTAATTCTGCGATGCAGTTAGTTGCGTCGCTATTTAGCGACTAATTAGCAACGCATGTCACATAAAATTAAAAAAAATATGTTAATTCAGCGATGCACTTAATTGAGTCGCTATTTAGCGATGCATTAGCAACGTAAATATCCAGAAAATAAAAAATTTCATTAATTCAGCGACGTAATTAGTTGCATCGCTATTTAGCGACGCATTAGCAATGCAGTTTCCCATAAAAAGTAAAAAAAAATTCCCGCCAAATTAGTGAATCAGCGATGCAAACAGTGCATCGCTGATTAGCGACGTAATTATGCATCGCTAATCTTAATTTAAACCCCCCCCTTTCTTCTTCTTCCTTACGGCTTCTCCCCTCACCCCTCCCTCTTTCTCCTCCTCCCTCTTCCCCACCTTCGGCGACACTTCGGCGGCTCTCCGGCACCCGACAACCTCGCCGGCGACCCATATTTCCGGGTAAGCCCTCCTCCCCCCCATCTCTCCCATTTCCTCCCCCCCTGCCCCCTCCCGTTGCCGCCCCTCCCATGCTGGCCATGGCTGGTCATGGCCGAGACGATGGCCGTGGCCGACAGTGGCCTGGCCACCATGGCCAGGCCACTTTAAACAAAAAAAAAACTAGGGGGGGGGGGGTTCCGCACCTCCCTGCCATCCCCTCCCATGTCGGCCAGGCCACTGTTGAAAAAAAAAATTGGGGGGGGGTTCCCCAAACCCCTCCAGTTGCCGTCCCGGCGATGACTGTGGCCGGGGTGCCATCGTCCCCGGCCACGGCCGTGGCCGTGGCCGGCGGTGGCCTGGCCACGGTGGCCATGCCACTGTTCAAAAAAAAATTAAGGGGGGGGGGGAGGTTGGGCTTTTCCCCACCCCCACCCCCGGCTAAAAAAAAGGGAATTTTTTTCTCCACCCCATGGGAAAAAAAGAATATATATATATATATATATATATATATAATATATAATATAAATAAAATAACCTTAATAATTTATTCAATCATATTAGGCCAATCCACGGGTAGGAAAAAAAAACAATTTCAAACCCTCCTAGAAGCCCCGTTCGACTATTTTTAAATATATATATATATATATAAATAATATTTTATAGTATTACAAAATATATTTTATAACTAATTTTACTGATTTAATTATTTAAATAATATTTTTAAAAATATTATTAGTAAGTTGTTTTGATATTTTAACCTTAATAATTTATTCAATCATATTATTATATCACTTAAATTCAGAAAATCCCTATAGTAATATCATTATATATAATAATGAAATATTACAATAAAATTACAATACACTATAGTATTATATTAATATTTTATAAATAATTATTAAGTGATATTATAATTAGAATATAATGATTTTATAATATCATTATATTGATTATTATATCCATCATCACCCATAAAAAATTAATTATAATAATCTTATTATAAATTTATATGAAATTATGATATAATTCAATATTAGGATTTTTTGTTATAAAATATGAAAAATAAAATTTATTATCCCTTTAACTTATAATATTTACTGTGATCATAAAAAAAAGTATGTTTATGATAATTATATTATGTCATAATATTAATAATATCATATTATAATATATATAACTTATATTAGTTCATAATATTATAATTTAATATATAATAATAAATAATGATTGCATTGTAACATCATTGTAGTATTTGCTAATTAGTGATTCTGATCGATAGTAAATTAATTAAAGAAATTGCTTTACAATTAATTAGTGCTTATGTTTTAAACTAATTCAGTCACGATTGATTAGTGATTTTTTTGTAGTCATGATTCAATTTCTCAATCTATTAAACTATGCATGGCAGTTTACTAGTGAACATCTGACATATATTATTCCATCTTATTATCATTATGAAATTATTGTGATTAGGCTTTGGTTTAAGCTACAATTCCTTCATATTAGGATATGTTATGTTGGGAATTAGATTATATATGGCTTTATTAGATGTGCCAAGGTTGATATGTTATGAAAAATTTCAGTCCAACCTGTCCAATATTGAAACCATAGTATTATTAGATATTACTATGCATATACTTACATTTATATCATTTCTTCTGCTTTTGTAGTCTGAGTGGAAGGGCAGAGATCCTGGTTCATGGCGACACACACCAAGAAGGATGGTACCTGAGTCGATGCACGATCACAGGAGGTTGCGGTAAGAAATTTGACTTATGTTGTAACTGTTTAATTTCTTAACCATTATTCAGGTTCGTATATTGATTCATTTATAATTCAAATGAGGAGCTTCAATCCCAAGCATCGTAGGTCGACTCCACTGATGGAGGGCCGCCCATCGAACTCTCACTAAAGGAGAGTCGATGTGTGTTTTTGGAATCTGTTGGTGCCCAGCCGCGAGACCGTTGGGTCTACAGTCTGGGTGCTAAAGCTTCTAGATATTTTTCCAGCTCCACTTCGCACTATTCTGGCGATATTCCTCCTAATCGTTTAGACGATATTCGAAAATCTATTACGGAGAAGGTTCGGTAGGAGGTTCGGCAGGAGCTTGCAGACATGAGAGAGCAGATGCGTCAGATGCAAGATTTGATTCGCCAAATGTCGCAGGGTTCATTCCAGCCTCCGCAGCCTTTTCGTGATCATGATAGTACGGATTCTTGATGTATTTTTTCTCTGTTTTGTGTATCCAAACTTGTCATTATTAATAAAATAAAATTTTATGCATTATCAAAAATTTTCAATGAATGTTAGCGATAATGTTTCAATTGAATTAAAAAAATTGCATTAAGAGTTTTAAATAATATTTATTTTTTAGCAAAATATTTTGTTATATTTTTTTAAAAAAATTAATTCATAAATTTGGGACGCATATTGCATCGCTAAATTGAATAATAATTTAATTTTTTTAAAAAAAACTTTTTGGTTGCAATTTTTTTAAAAAATAAAATTAAAATTTTACGATGCATTTGCGACTAAAAAATATGAGTCGCAATATTGCGATGCATAGTGATGCGTAAAATTTTAATTTTATTTTTTTAAAATAACTATGCATCGCAAAATTTTAATTTTATTTTTTTAAAATAATTGCAATGAGAAAAAATTTCTCGTTGCAATTTTTTTAAAAAAGAAATCTATAAATTTGCATCGCAAATGCATCACAAAATTTTATTTTTATTTTTTTAAAAAAATAAAATTTTATTTTTGCAATGCATTTGCGATGCAAATTGCATCGCTAAATTGCGACGCATCGTTATGCAATGCAAAATAGTGACGCATTTATTGCATCGCTAGGAGTCGCTATTTAGCGATGAAACTGCGACGGATAGCAGTTTGCGACGAAAGTTATAGCGACGACCAGAATGCGTCGCTCATGCATCTCTAAATTAATTTAGCGATGCATTAGCAACGCATTTTGGCATCGCTAAAATGAAATTTTCTTGTAGTGAGAGATCAAGAGCACAATGCATTTTATAGTGGTTGGAAAGATTGGGAGAATCAATTGGTGTTATTTTTCACATATGATTTTATACTGAATGAAATCAAAAAGTCATTGATAAGTTTTTTTATTATTTTAATTTAATCATTAAAATAAATATTAAATACTTTAAATATATTAAGAATTAATACTTTTTATGGATGTTTGTAAAAAAGAAATCTATAGATGAAAAGAGCTGGATTTTTGGAGTTCAATGATGCACACGCACTCAAATTAGGACTCTGTTTGTTTGAAAAAGAAAAAAGAGATGATTTCGCATGATTTTTGGTGCAAACTAAGGTATATGATGTTGAACGGATGGCTGAGAAAATTTTTCACGATATCTAAACGATTTTGAGCCCGATTGACTCCAACTTTGACTAGAAAGAAGCCCTAAACATGCTCTATAAAAGAAGAACCTCAGGCAGCAGTCAAGGAGGAGTTTTCTCCAAAGTTCTTTTTATTTTTTTATTTTATTTAGATCATTGTATTTAGGCCTAAAGGAGAAAAATTATGGAGGAAATGCTGGTGGCAGCAATGCATGGCTAGATTCCTTCAACTTAGGATGATGATGAAGCCTGTAGCCAGATTCTATATTTCTTTTTGTTCTTAATTTTTATGCAATAAGGTTTATCAGACTAATGATTCACCCTTTCAAAATACCATAAAATCCATACCACCTACATACTCCTTGCAATAGTATCAAAATATATTTTTATCTATTGAATAATAATTTTAATGGATAAAATTATAATTTTCATTCAAGTAATGCTTTGGTCCATTTACTTATTTGCTTGATTACTACTCAATCCATTGATTCAATGTAGCGTATGGAAATAATGCAGTACATAGGTATAGGTAATATTAGTCAGAGCTCAACATGTTGCTTAATCAATCATCAACTTTGATGCTAGGAGATCAATACGCTATACAATGACATAATGAGCATATTTAGTATTTTTATTTTATTTTAATCATTATTCTATAATATAAAAATGATAAATTATTGATCATATAATAATTTTTTTAATATTAAATACCAATAGCCTAGGCAAATTTTGACAGATAATAGTCATTGTAACTATTATAGTGGTTAGTAGCAATTCATAAAGGGGTTATCATAATAAGATTACAGTGCTATTAGTATCTTAGGCTATAAACCAATAGAGAAATAATATGTAAAAAAAGATGGATAATTAGAACTGTAATGGAAGATGACAATGGATAACTAGAAACAAATCATAATGAATTGTAAATATCGAAGGTGCATATAACATAAAGGACTGTAGGTGCAAAAGGTATAGCTTTATGAAATGAAAGATAGAATTTATATGGCTAGAGAAATATAGCTCCTCCTATCTAGAGAATTTATTTATTTATTTATTTTTTCTTAGTTGTGTGAGAGCTTAACAATTGGTTCGATAATTAATTATAATTTTTTGTTTAATTATTATACATTTACTTCTTTTTTTTGGTTTAAACATGCATATAGTTAAGCCAAGTTTTAGACACACATCTTGCTTTTTGAACATAGTTTTTTTTTAATATTTTGCACAAAATATGCTTAAGTATATGTGGTATTAGGATTAAATATTGAATGGCTATTGAAATCAAGTGATAAAAATAAATATTCTGGGACTAAACGCAAAGGGATGGATGGTAGAAAAGGATCAATAAATGAGTATCAATTATCCTTCCAAGTTTTAGGGACATGTTAAGAGTTCATAATTAGCTTCAAAATTCATATTAGTCTTGCTTAATCGCAGTAATACTAAATCCACTTAAATCATGTTAGACTAAATGATATATTTTCTTATAATAATATCATAATATAGTATAAAAAATAAAATAATATTACAATATAATGTTATATTCTTTAGTATACTAGGATTCTTATGACATAACAACAACAGCAGCATCAACAATAATAATATATAATATTATAATATTTATTTATATATTATTTTATTTTTAATATTAATTAATAATTATATTATAATATATATTAGCAATTATATCATCATTAATCTAATAATGTAATAATATATTATTATTATTAGATATCAATTCATCGTAGCTTCAATTAATGAATTCTGTAACTAAATTTATGGAATACTTGCACTGCTCAATATATGGGAAGGAGTTTCGTGATTACATTTACGAGCTTAAATATCGTGCCACGTCTAAACACATCCACGCATCTCTCTCTCTCTCTCTCTCTCGAGTGGAAAGAAAATATAATAATATTTTATATTTTTGTTTTCTTTCTTTCTTTCTTTCGATTTTAATCCACTTCGTCATATGATGGAATTTGTACGTATTGGAAAGTAATTAAAGTTTTTTTTTTGTTTTGGTTGGAAAAAATCCTCTTCATCTGAGCTGTAAAACCAACCGTATCTAAATATAGTTGGGCCGGGCAGAGTGGGGCAGCTCAGACTCAGACCGAGAAGTTCTCTAGGGTCAGCCTGTAACCATAAGCTCGACGTGTATTTTTTTTATCTTTTTGTTGACTCCTACCGGGACTCAAATTTTTTTTTTAACAATCAAAAGAAATAATTAAAAAAATATAATTATTTATAATTTAAATATCGATTTTATCCTGACTAGAGCATAGTAGAGTAGAGGATATTCATCAATAAATAATATAGTAAAGTGGAGAGGAAAATTAGGGAGTGAGGAAGTGAGGGAGTGATGGCGAGAAACCAAGCCGGAACATATACAATTTTACTCTATAGGCATCCTCTTGGTTCGTTCCATACCACACACTCTCTCTCTTTTCCCCTTCCAATTCCTTTTCTATCTAAAAAATAATTACAATTATCATTAACAGTTTATAATGAAACTTTAATTAACTCTATTTGAAACATGGGCATGCAGAACAGAAAAAAATAAAAATAAAAAAATAATAATTCTTGAAAGCAATTCATCATGCATGAAAGAAAATATTTATTTCTTTTGTTTGGGTTGAATTTGTAAAACTTTGCTTTTAATCATATTCGGCCACGTAAAGTTCAGAAACGGAACGTGTATGAATAAAGCTTGCAATTTTTTATTATTAAATAGCATTAATATATCAATAGAAGAGTTGGGTGGCTATACGTGATAAACCCTTTTTTTGGTTAATTTCTTTTCTCTTCTCCCTTTAGATGTAGATAGAAAATATTGATAATTAAAAATTATATATAAAATAAATATAGTTAAAATAAGAAAGTTAAGATAAATATATTTTAATTGAAGAAAAAAAAAAGTTATTGTAAAAATATAGAGATAAATGTAATGTAAATCTAATTTTTTTAAATGTAAACCTATAAATACATCAATGTAAATAAATGGTATGGTATATATAAAAAAATATATATTAAAAATTATATTAAAAAATAATTAGTTGTAATAAAATATATTTTTAAATCAAATAACATAAAAAATAATTAAATAATTTTAGATTAATATTTTGTTATTGTTTCTTGTATAGATTTTTGCGAAGAGTGTGAAACCCTTAAAGATTGTGCGAAGATCTACATACAAAGGATTAGAGATCCTTAAAAATAAGAGAACCCAACACTATGGCCACGAGAGATCCGTGGCACCCCTTGGCGGCTAACTACTACTTTTGGTGCTTGAGAGGTGACCATCCGATATTAATATGAGAAAAATATATCTTTAAAAATAGTTAAAAGGAAAGCTTCTTGGAGCATTTACATTTATAGGAAGGAACAAACCATTATTGATTCATCACTCCAAGGGCATGTGCAAGATGGGTGCATGCATGGAAGACTTTATGGTCACGTAAATAGTTTCAAGTAATATTTAAAATTTTGATGTATAAACTCATCTTTATCTTCTGCCTTTATTAAAAAAATAAGAATCCTATTATCCTTCGAGCATTTAATTTTCTTCTTTCTTTTTTGTTTTTCTCTTTTTTTTGTTTTTGATAAAAAGAGATTGAAACCTTTGTTTAAGAGAAAAATAAGGAGATTGATATCCCACAAGATTTAAACCTTATTTCTAAATGAGGGATTTATTAATAAGGCATACTCGGGCTTCCACAAAGAATAAGAAATGTTGAGGGGTAAAATCCCTGTGTGTCAATAATCGTGCACAGGGCTAGGGCTAGCCCTGATTCCTCCCGCTATGCGACACCCGTCCGAGATAAGTCAGCCTCAGTAAGTTGGGACGCCTTAGCCCCTCGCCGAACCAAGGACTCCCAAGGCGCGAATCACATCTCTCGGCCCCAGCCGAGCTATATCACATCTCTCGGCCCCATCCGAGCTATATCTTCTCTCGGCCCCAGCCCCCTGCTGAGCTATATCTTCTCTCGATTTCAGCTGAGTTATATCATCTCTCGCCAGCCGAGCTATATCTTCTCTCGTTCTAGCCGAGTTATATCATCTCTCTGCCCCAGCCGAGCTATATCTTCTCTCTGCCCTAGCCGAGCTATATCATCTCTCGGTCCCAGCCGAGCTATATCTTCTCTCGGCCCCAGCCGAGTTATATCATCTTTCGGCCCAGTCGATCTATATCATCTTTGGCCCCTCTAGCCGAGCTATGTCATCTCTCGGCCCCTCTAGCCGATCTCTCCCATCGCTCGGCCTAGCCCGAGCGATATATATGCCTCTGCGGAATTCGATGGGGAGAACCCAAATTTGTGAGATTCCAAATAGAAATCATATATGGGAGTGACCTAGGACCCGCGAGAGTGGCCTAGGGCCCTGGAGCCTATGTCCTCACCAAATCTCGAGACATCAACAAGCTCTCCTAGCCGTCGATCCCCTAACCAACAAGATACGAATCCTACCGACCTCATAACAAACTGATTCAGATCCTAACGACTTTCGGACCAACGATGCCCCCAGGGAATCAGGTGATCCTCTATAAATAGAGTCGTTTGCCGACTCCTCAGGTATGCGCACTTGCTCACTGGAACCCTCTCTCCTTCTGCCTTAGCTTCCGCCATTAGCGCTCTGCTTAGAGCCCTGGAGGGACTCTTCAGTGAGAACCTTCTCCCATTTTTGTTGATTGCTGATCTCCACTGACTTGAGCATCGGAGGGTCTTCCGCAGAGGGCCACCCCCAATGCCTCTCGCGTGAGGATTGTTTTGCAGGTCCACCCAAGCGGAGAGCCCACGCTGCAGCCCGACCGTGCCCGAGTCGGAGGATAAATTTTGGCAGCAACAAATTGGCGCTAGAGGAAGGGCCTCAAGTCCCATAAACTTGTGATCCAGGAGATAAGGATCTCGATCTAAAAGAGAACTCCTCCCATGGCCAACCGAAGAAAGGCTACCTCCGAAGCCTGAGATCAGGTCGCCTCCCAAAGGCCTAATCCAGCGAGCAGTGTTGCGCCGCCACCACCGCCAGTTGAGACTCCATCGCCACTGGCAGCTCCGGTGACCCATGACCAGTTTGCCTCACTGGTCCAGCAAGTCCAGGCTCTGGCCCACCTGATTCAGGGGCGCTCCAAAGCCCCCCGTCCATCCGTTCATCCAGCGACCTCTTCTTCTGGCTCGCTTGGGGTTGCGGACCCCCCTCGCCATCCCAGAGAAGCTGAGCTAGCTCCCCAAGGAGTCCGCGGTAAAGATCTCCCTAGATCTCGATGGGCCCGATCCCTCTCCCCGGTGTTCTCTCGCCATGATTCAACACGTCTCAGTATCCTTCTCATCCTGCCCCTTCTACTTTTCCTGATAGGGATATCCGACGCCAGCTCCAGAAATGCGTCAAGAGCTAGACACCGCCAAGCAGGCCCATCCGCTTTAGAATAAGGTGGAGCAGGGAATCCCCTTCTCTAAGAAGATCATGGAGGAAGTGATTCCCTCCCACGTCAAGTTACCCACTATCGAGCCTTATCATGGCTCCTCCGACCCCGACGATCATCTTAGCAGCTTCCGATCGATCATGATGTTCCACGGGGCATCAGATGCGATCCTCCGCCGTGCTTTCCCTTCCACCCTCAGGGATCTGCTCGAACCTGGTTCAATGCTTTGAAACCAGGTTCCGTTAATTCCTTCGATGAGCTAAGCCGTCTCTTCATCAGCCAGTTCATAGCAGCCGCTGTCACAGATGAAGGTCCGACTCCCTCTCTGAGGTTAAGCAGAGAGAGGGGGAGTCTTTGAAGAAGTATCTCGGCCGTTTCAACACGGCCATGCTAGAGGTGGACCACTTAATCATGAGGTGGCCATGTCCGCCATGGCGGGCGGGGTATTGAAGGAAAGTGATTTTTACCTGGTGCCGAAGGTCAGCTACTCTCCAAACCTCTCCGACATGATGGCTCTGGCAGACAAATATGCAAGAGTCGAAGAATCACGGAGAGCTGCCTGAGCCAAGCTTACGAAGAAGAAGGAGCCCAAGGGCTCAGATAAGCGCCGACCTGCCCGTCAGCCAAGCCCGCCTCGCCGCCAAAGGATTCCTCAACCGCCACAAGGAACCGCACCCGGAGCCCGCCTAGGAGGTTCAATCGATTTACTCCACTTACTGACCCAAGAGCAGAGATCCTTATGGAAATCGAGCGCCAACTCCCTCGACCTCATCCTCTTCGAGGAAATGTAGCCCGGAGAGACCCCGCCAAGTATTGTCGCTACCATCGCGACCATGGCCACGACACTGAAGAGTGCTGGCAGCTGAAGAATGAGATCAAAGGCTCATCCATCGGGGTAGACTGGATCGGTTCAGGGGAGCCCCCGAGCCAAGAAATGGGGGCATCGCCGGCCTGAGCCCCAGCAGCAACCTCTTCCTCCCCCAAATCCTTCGGTCGCTGGCCACATTAATGTGATTGAGGCGGTCGGTGGTCCTTCAGGCAGGAGGGACAATGAAGAAGGTTCGGCTGAAGAAAGCGCGAACTAACGAGCTCTCTTTCTCCAGCGATGACTTTCAGGGAATACAGTTCCCGCACGATGATGCGCTAGTTGTATCTCTTAATTTCAACAACTATGATGTAAGCCGAATTCTCATTGATAGTAGAAGCTCCGTCAACGTTTTGTACCTCGATGTGTTTGTGAAGTTTAAACTTCTCATGGAGAATATTCGAGCGGTGGACTCCACCCTAATAGGGTTCACCGGCGATGTAATTACCCCGGAGGGGGTCGTGACCTTGACGGTCCGAGTAGGAACCTGTCCTTCCGTTGCCACTGTGTGTGCAGATTTCCTGGTGACCAAGCTCTGGTTGCCTTACAATGCGATCTTGGGAAGACTCGGCTTGATGTCCCTCAGAGCCGCTGTCTCCATCCCACATCTTGTTATGAAGTTTCCGACCGAGCGAGGGGTTAGTGTAGTTTGAGGAAGCCAAACTATAGCTCAGTAGTGCTTCGTCACCAGCCTGCAATCCAGATTGCCCGAGGTTGATGGACTAGACGTTCGGAGGATTTCGCCGAGCAACGAGGAGAACCAGCCGAAGAGCTGGAGGAGGTACCGCTGGACGAAGCTCGGCCTGACCGAACCATAAGGATCGGGTCGCTACTGAAAGGGAAGCCCCGACTGGAGCTGATCGACTTTCTTCGAAGAAACGCTGATGTCTTCGCTTGGTCAACTTCTGACATGCCTGGGATCAGCCCGGGTGTCCTCGTGCACCGTCTCAATGCAGACGAGATGTCCCGACCCGTAAGCAAAAGAAAAGAATCTTCGCCCCTGACCGGCAGAGAGCAATTGAAGAAGAGGTGGACAAGCTCATCAAGGCAAACTTCATTCGGGAGGTGAATTATCCAAGCTGGCTGTCCAATGTTGTTATGGTGAAAAAGTTGAACGGTAAATGGCGAATCTGCATCGACTTCACCGACCTTAACAAAGCATGCCCGAAGGATAGCTTCCCTCTCTCCGGATCGACCAACTCATGGATGCCACCTCTGGTCATCAGATGCTAACCTTCATGGATGCCTATTCAGGCTACAACCAGATTCGGATGGCACCCGAGGATGAGAAAAGACTGCCTTTATAACCGATCGAGGTATCTACTGTTACCATGTCATGCCCTTTGGTCTGAAAAATGCAGGCGCCACTTACCAAAGGCTGGTAAACAAAGTCTTCAAGGAGCAGATCGGCCAAATATGGAGGTGTATGTTGATGACATGCTGGTCAAAAGCAAGGAAGCATCCCAGTATATTGGGGATCTTTTTGAAAGCTTCGCGACACTCCGAAGGTATCGGATGAAGCTCAATCCAACGAAGTGCCTTCGGTGTCACCTCGGGGAAGTTTCTGAGCTTCATGGTTTCTCAGCGAGGCATCGAAGCCAACCCACAGAAGATTCAAGCACTTCAGCAAATGATGCCCCCAACATCTATCAAAGAAGTCCAGCGCCTGACGGGAAGGATTGCGGTCTTCAACCGCTTTGTGGCTCGGTCGGCCGAGAGGAGCCTTCCTTTCTTCAAAGCTCTTCGATCTGCCAAGAATTTTCAATGGACTCCCGAGTGCCAAAAGTCATTCGTGGACCTCAAGAGATATCTTGGCTTGCCACCCCTCCTCAGCAGCCCCAATCTGGAAGAAATGCTATTTCTGTACTTGGCAGTCTCTGAAGGCGCGATTGGCTCGGTTTTGGTCAGAGAAGAGAAGAAGACCCAGAGGCTGATCTACTATGTCAGCAAACTTCTCCGGGATGCCGAGACAAGGTACACCCGAATCGAGAAGTTGGTCTTGGCCCTGGTAATATCAGTTCAGAGATTACGACCATATTTCCAAGCACATTCTGTGACGGTCCTTACCGATCAGCCCATCAAGGCGGTGGTCCATCGCCCGGAGACATCAGGAAGAATGGCTAAGTGGGCCGTTGAGTTAAGCGAGCATGATATCCGTTATCAACCTCGCCCGGCCATCAAAGCCCAGATTCTAGCTGATTTCCTCCTTGAGTGCACCATCCCGGAAGATGGCTCCACACTGGACTCCCCCGAGCATCCAAGATCTGATGCCCTATGGCTCCTCCATGTCGACGGATCCTCCAATGCCAATGGCTCTGGTACCAATTTGATCCTCACCAGCCCCGAGGGGACGACCTTTGAGTACGGCGTTCGATTCTCCTTCCCAGCCTCCAACAACGAAGTCAAGTATGAGGCCCTGCTCGCTGGACTCCGAATCACCCGTGATCTGAAAGTGAAGAGGCTGAATGCCTTCACTAACTCTCAGTTGGTGGCCGGTCACGTGTGGGGTGAATTCGAGGCCCGGGAACCAAACATGATTCGGTACCTCTGGCAGGTGCGGGACTTACTTTCTCACTTCTCTGAATTTGAAGTTATCCAGATCCCCAGATCCAAAAATGCTCATGCCGATCTATTATCCCGACTTGCGACTACGAATCGATGAGTTCTGAGCAAAAGTTTCCCCTGAAAATCTTGGAAAAACCTAGAATCGTGGAGGTAGACCGAGTGATGCGGATTGAGGTCGAGCCATCCTGGTTCGACCCGATATTAAAGTATCTTAAAGAAGGGTCGCTCTCAGCCGACCACAAGGAAGCAAGGAAGCTAAGATTGCAAGCTACCCACTATGTGCTGATCGACGATCAACTGTATAAGCGGTCCTTTTCCATGCCGCTGCTCAAGTGCCTCCGCC
>UESW01004674.1:269034-319911 GCA_900491605.1 Calamus simplicifolius | reverse complement strand
TATTTCGTTCCGTAAGATTCGGACGATAAGGAAAAACACTTCTGAAATGGCAGCAAACAAGGAAGTTTCAAAAAAAACATTTCTCCATTCATTACAAGAGGGAAAAATCAAAGAAAAAATAAATTAGCCCTCACAGGGGCTTGCTACTTTCTCCGAATGTCGCTGAACTCTCCCTGCGCCGCGGAGCCGAATCAGCCAATTGCTGTCGAAGGGATGCCACCTCCCGCTCCAGCCTACTATTAGCTTGGCGAAGGAGCATGATCTCTCTTGCTGAGACGACCAGGTGTTGCTCAGCCATTCTCCGGACTTTTTGCGGTCCGCAAGTAACGACGCCAAAACCTCCCCGTCAATAGTTATTGTGGTGCGACCCCGATGGGGCACCCCAAAGCTGCCAACAACGCTGCTTGGCATCCCAGTTGACCTCCCTCCATTCTCGAAGCCATCCTATTACTGCAAGCTTAGACAGGCCAACAGAAAATCGGCAGAGGAAATGGTTAATGATGGCATACCACCCACTGATATTTAAATTACCTCGGGCGAGCGTCCCGATCACCCGAACCGTCAGTTCCAACACCACTACCATAAAATCTTGCCATGCGTCATTGCTTCCATGGCCACGTGCGGGAAGCGAGGAATCGTTCCACCTTTACCGAAAAGGATAAATAAATGACGGTGCGCCGGTAAACACCCTTCTTCTTGGGACCAAACTCCCTTCGAAAAGCGCACCCGCCTCTTCGCCTTGCGCGGGCCGAGTTACCCAACTTCGGCTCTAACCAGGATACCTCTGCAATTCTTGGCCATCACCTGCCGAGCTATCTTATCTCTTGGCCTAAGCCAAGCTATCATGTCGCTCGGCTTCATCAGAACTATCTTATCTCTTGGCCTAAGCCGAGCTATCACGTCACTCGGCTTCATCAGAGCTATCCCTATACCTCGGCCTCGATCGAGGCATTTATTTAAACCCGAACTAAGTCAGCCGAAGAACGCGAACAAGTCATAACTTGTTCGCAGTCGAAAGGAAGTCTGCAACAAAAAGATTGGCTAAAAAGACAAGCAAATGGGGGCCGAGGGCCCATTCATTGGAAACTTAGACCAAATTACATGTCTAAAAAAGCAAAAGTACACAAATAACTCTCAAGGGTCAGGAGCTAGATCAGTTCCGGCAATGCCCTCAACAACGCTCGGGGAAGCCTGGCTCGTTTCGCCCACTTCAAAGGTTGTCATTTCCTTGGCGACGGATTTGAAGCGTCCTTCAGGGGCCGCAGCCTCACTAGCATCCAGAATAGCGTCGAGGTCGACGTCCAAAACATCATCATATTTAGCCTCTTCAGCTCCTGGGGTACAAGCCTCAGAAGTTTCAACATCCAAGAAAGAGAGGTCCCATTCTGGATGCTCCTTGGATATATTGTTTCGAACGTCCTCCACACCAAGCTGGAAGGCGTCGGCACAGATTGCATCTTGTTCACCCCTGAGTAGAGCGAGCCGCATCTCAGCTTTGGCAACTTGATTTCGAAGTGAGGCGATCTGCCCCTCAGTTTTAGCAGTTTGACTCCGCAGTAAGGCAATCTGCTCCTCGGTCTCAGCGACCCACCTTCCGAGCTCTGAGCCCCTCCCTCGACTGGATGCCAATTCCCCTTGCAGGGTCCATATCTGGCTCCGATTCTCCAACTCCGCCTTCTTCATCTGCAAAAATAGAGTTAGCCAACGCCACGGTGAGCCAGCAAGGGAAGCCAAAAAGGGGTAGTACCATACCTCCTCCTCTTGCCAGAATAACTTCTGGGTCAACTCCTTGACCTCATCAAAAGTCCTCAATTTATCAGCCTTAACCTGCTCGATTCTGCCCTTGAGATCATTGATCTTTGACTGCCTACTGTCAGCTTCTCCCTAGGCTTGGGAGAGCTCGCTATCGAGTTGGGTTAACTTTTCCTGGTGCCATTTGATCCTGTCGTCCCTGTCAGCTACACCACGGTTGAGTTGCCGTACCTTCTCCTCTAACTCGCCAAGCATCTTATTCAGGTGATTTCTCTCCTCGATGGCTTCTCTTCTCTGCCTGCCTAGGCTTTCACTAAAATGTTTCTTGACAGTCTCCATTTCTCCAGCATGCCTAGACTTGATCTACGATAACTCAAAGCATGCATCATCGTACCTCGCAGGAGCCCTCGTAGCTCTTTAACTTCGAGCCTCAGCTTGGACGCGTCATCTAGGGCGGCCTGATGCAGCACCCTCATCTTCGTCAAATTCTCATTGGCGATACCTAGAGCTTGTTTAAATGTATCATACGCCTCCGCTCGTGATCGAAGCTCAGCGCTGACTCTCTTGGCCTGAGCGCTGGCCCCTGTCGCCAGGTTCAAGCACCAGCACAGCCCTGGTGATCAAAGCACTATGCAGAATGAAGCACAAGTGAGAAGAGCGCGGCCAAGCTAACATGAAAGCACTCACTACTTGGGAATAATAACTCACCCGAAGATGTAGGACCTGGCTAGCCCCATGAGGGTGGAATTGTTGATCTCAGAGAGAAGATGGGCTTCCTCACCACATTTCGCTGGCCAAACGTGGCGTCAACCAGGTTAGGTCTGTGAATTCATTCACCGAGGGACCTGCACCCGAGTACAGTGCTGACCTCATTAGGGTAGCAAACGCCGCCTCGACGGCCGATTCCTAGCTACCGGCTGACCATCCCCGTCCGAAGGATTGGTCCAAGCGACCTCCGACTGAGAAGCCTTTGACCTCTCGGCCTCCCTCAGCAGAATTCTAACCTGGGATTCCTCGGATAACTCGGCCAGCCCAGGCGCCAGCTTCTTGTTCATTTAGGTATTTATTATCCAACTTCTTGTTCATTTTTACAAAAAGCATATGTAATTAGTGAAAATTTTAAAGAATATAGATATCATGAAGTTTTAATGCTTATTATATGTAATATAGAAACTAAATAGAATGAATATTGGAATATGATATGTCCATTGTATAACTTAGATGTTGTTTTGATCCTATAGTTAAATTAAATGGCATAAATTTTTTAATTGATCAATATTGTGAAAACATGAATCAAAATCCTGAACCTGCTAAAGATGAGGTAACATGACTTCTTAATGATATTTATGGTTTATATAATGAAAATTTATGGATCTAGAATACCTACTCAAAGCTCTGCTTCTTCTAGATCTTGTTCATTATCTATTTTTTCATTCATTAGAAGACACACACATGCTTCATCTTCTTCATCTTTAAGTAATGAATTAGAATTTTATTTACGAAACGATCTTTATTCTGCATATGATGAAGATCAAATAGAAAGTCAAGATGTATTAGCTTAGTGGAAGAGTGTTAGAAATCAATATCCTGTTATGTCTGCCATTGCATGAGATATTTTAGTTGTGTCGATGTCCACAGTAGCATCGGAATCCACTTTCAGTGCAAGTCGACGTATTCTGGACGAAAAGAGAAGTAGGATGACTGGTGAGATAGTTGAGATGCTTATTGGTTGATGCTGAGGCGAGGCTTCAAGATAAAGGTGAACATGACTTAACCAGCGAAGATGATGATGACACAAATACTACTGATGACTGAAGAGTGAGTCATTTTTATTTTTATAATTGTATATTTTTATTTTTTTAATTGTTAAAGTGAGTCATCTTTATTTTTTTTCTCTATTTTTTTCTCCTTTCTTATTGTATTCCCCCCTCCCTTCCTGTACCATTTTGATTTTAAATTAATAAACTGGTAGGGGTCTATGCCAAACCCCTCACCATTAAGGTGGCTTATATTAATAAATTTCTTTATTCCCAACAAATTTTTAATTCATCAAAAAAAAATTTTTTACAAAATTTTTTATCGAGTGGGTCGGCACGGCACAGGCCCATGTGCTGTGCTTGGCATGGCCCACCTGGGCCAGTGCGGCCCAGGCCCACATGGGCTGTGCCTGGCACGGCATGGCACAGGCCCATGTGGGCCTGGGCCGTGCTGGCTCGGCAGGCCGGCCCAGGCCCATCATGGGCCCTGCCGTGCTGGGCCAGCGAAAAAAATTTTCCGAGCCCGACACGATACAGTTTACTAGACCGTGCCGGCACAGCTCGGTACTGTAGCAATACCGGGCCGTGCCAGGCACGGCCAGTTCCTACCTCTACCCTCGAGCCCGGCTTTGGCCTCAGCCTCGGCCTCGAGCCTGGATTCGACCTTGGCCTCGAGCCTGGCCTCGGCTCCGGCCTCGAGTTCAATCTCAGCTTCAACCTCGACCTCGAGCATAGCCTCGGCCTCGGCCTCGGGTTCAATTTCACCTTCAACCTTGGCCTCGAGCCTAACCTCGGCCTCGGACCTGCTATCGGCCTCTAGCTTCGTCCTCGGAATCAACCTCAAACTTGGTTCCCAGCAGCCTAACAAGTGCCCAGAGCTGCCATGTGGCCTACTAACCCACTATCTCTAAGACCACGGGCAATTACCATTATTTACGACACACGTCTAGCAGCAATGTGCCCACCTACCACTTTCGGTGTTGCTCCTGACGGACGACGTGATTCAATGGTCATCCACCAAGGGTAAGAGGGATCCCGAATAGGTATAAAAACCTTCACTCACAACGAGGAAGGGAGAGTTCATTTATCTCTACTACTCAAATCTATATGGCTATTATCCAGATCACTAACTAGAGCGTCGAAGGGTTTCCGCCGAAACTATCGGTCCGGAACTTTTGTTGCAGGTTTTGGCTAAAGGAGGCGGACCTGTCATCTATCTGAAGATCTACGATGCTCTCTTTTCATCCGGCGCTCTCTGAAAGTGATTTGACAGCAACAGATTGGCGTGCCTAGAAGGGGGAGCACAAATGTTCATTTAACGTACCTGCAATCCCTGCAAGGAAGAAGATGGTAGTTACACATGCATAGGAGGCCTCTACCAGTCAAGCTGGGGGACACCTCCCGGGCTGAGCAGCCAGAGGCCGACCTCCCTACTCCACCCCTCATGCATCCGTAGGTCAGTCAAACTGACCGGCTCACCGTCCTAACCCAGCAAGTTCAAGATCTGATGGCGGTGGTTTGAGGATTGCAGGAACAGTGCTTCACCACTACGCCATTGCCACTTCAGCTCCCTTTGCCCCACGCGGGGGGTCATGGGGCTAGCCAGTCTCATCATGGCAGGACTCCTTTGAAGACCTTCCATCGCACATCTCCGAGACCTTGTCACTGGGAGACCTCCAAACGGTTGTGCTCCCCTTTCCATCGCTCTGACCGCCTCCCCAAGTGGCATAGTGGGAAGAAACCCAAGCAGGTGCATCTTCTCCACCGGTGACCCTCTCCTCGCTCGTCCTCTAAATCTTCAAGGGGAGATTCCTTCGATAGATGGATTGCTCGTTGGGCCAAGCGATGGTTGGACGAGTACCATCTGCGGTTGGAGGAGCTCAGCCGCAGAATTACCAACCCTCATGGGACAGACTACGACCACCGCTCCCTATTATCTTGCTGCATCATGGAGGAACCGATGCCATCCTAATTCCGTTTACCCTAACTGGACCCATATGATGGCACCACAGACCCTCTGAATCACCTGGAGAGTTATAAAGTTCTTATGCAAGTCCAGAGGGCAACAGATTCTCTCCTATGCATCGCCTTCCCAGCAACACTTTGGAAGGCTGCACGTACGTGGTATTCCCGCTTTCCACCACACAGTATTAACTCCTTCAGGCAGTTGGAGAGATCCTTCTTGGCCCACTTTGAAGCATGCCGGAAGATCTCTAGGGTGGCTGACAGCTTATTTGCCATCCAGCAGAGGAGCGGCGAAACCTTGAAGGACTTCGTAGCACGATTCAAGGAAGCTGCGCTCGAAGTCTATAATCTTGAGGACTCCGTGACACTCTGGCCCTAAAGCATGGACTTCGTCCTTCCTGCTTCGCTTACTCTCTAGATAAGAAGCCTCTCGGCTCTTATGCCGAATTGCTGAGCCGAGCGCAGAAGTATTTCCGCACTGACGAAGCATATTTTTTCAGAAGGGAGGTCAACAAGGGGTTCAGTAAGAAGCCATTGCATCTGGAGCCTGCTGGAGTGCGGCCCAAGAAGTTTGAGCCTCCTCGTCACCTAGACAACTGACCTTGGGCTCTGGCACCCAAGGAGCACTTCACTCTACTTCTCGCCCCAATATCTCACATCTTGCTGGAGATTGATGGTGAGCCCTATCTTCGGCATTCGCCTTCCATGAGGCTAGGAGTCCCTCACAATAAAGACCTTTACTGCCACTATCATCGGGACTACGAGCACGACATGGAGGATTGTCGCCTGCTAAAGAAAGCCATTGAGGAACTCGTTCAGCAAGGCCATCTGGAAAAGTTTATCCGGAGAGGGAATCCCACTACTTCGGGCCCGTCGGCACCTCCTACTACCCAGATCGGCATGGATAACGCTCTGACATAGAAGACGGTGGCCATGATCTCCTAGGGGGTAGGCAGCAACCCTAAGAGGCAGCGTAAGGATGGTGTAGACTCTGTAATTCCCTCTTTTAGAAGGAACTTAGAAGGGGTGGACAACCCCAATGATGATAGCATCGTCGTGTCAATGACGATAGCTAAACATCTTGTAAAGCGAATTCTCATCGATAGTGGAAGCACAGTTGATGTTCTTTCGTACGAGGCATTTGTTCGAAAGAATCTATCTCTTAGTCTTCTTTGCCCCGTGACCACTCCCTTGATGGGTTTCACCGGGGATTCTGTAAGGGTAGAAGGAGAAATCACCCTCCTGGTTACGGCCGAGACGGAACCGCCCTAGAGCATAGTCTTTATTAAATTCCTGGTTATCCGAGTTCCCTTGGCCTACAATGCTATTCTTGGAAGACCCGGTCTCAACCTTCTAGATGCCATTATCTCTACAAAAAGGTTACCAGTACGGTTTCCTACCAACAATGGAGTCGGGGAGATGTGTGGGGAACGAACCTAGTACCCTCTATTATTATACTGCTCCTAGCCCTCATGAGGTGATTGCTCCAACGCCCGAGCCACTTGACTCCAGAGACTTCGAGAAGAGAGGAGAACCAGCGGAAAGCTTGCTGGCCTTCCCATTGGGGGAGGACCCAACGAGGACAATCCGAATTGGAACGCTTCTTTCTATAGAAGCGAGAGATCGGCTACTCGCTTTTTTGTGGACCAACGCGGATGTTTCGCTTGGTTAGCCTCAGACAAGCTGAAGTGCCGCCTGAAGTAATCACCCATAGACTCAGCATCAACCAAAGGAGTCGACCAATTCGGCAAAAGAAGAGGAGTTTTGCTCCCGAGAGGCAAAGGGCCATGGACGAAGAAGTCCGTAAACTGATCGCAGTGGGCCTCATACGTGAGGCACATTACCCAGTCTGGCTAGCTAATGTGGTCATGGTTCATAAGGCCAATGGAAGCTGAAGGATGTGTGTTGATTTTACCGACCTCAATAAGGCGTGCCCCAAGGACAGCTTTTCATTGCCCAGGATTAATCAGTTGGTGGATGCCACGTCGGGCCATGAAACCCTTAGCTTTATGGACTTTTTCAGGTACAACCAGATAAGGATGGATCCGGCTAATGAGGAGGCCACTTCATTCGTGATCGAGAAAGGTATCTATTGAAACAAGGTCATGCCCTTCGAGTTGAAGAATGCAGAGGCCACATACCAGAGGTTAATAAATAAGGTTTTCGAGGTCTAAATCAGATGCAACATGGAGGTGTACATGGACGACATGTTAACAAAAAGCACCCATGCTGACGACCATGTAGCTGACTTATCAGAAACCTTCGATAACCTTCGCCGATACCAAATGAAACTAAAAACCACTTATCCAAATTATTTATGTATGTGCAATCACTTCCCCCTTTATCATATTAGGTTTGTCTGAATGATGCTTATTAGACCTTTGCACTCAGATCTTGCATACCGCAAACCAAATTTGCTGGTACTGATACATCCATCATCTTTGGATAAGCCAACTTCAGATCTGGGCAAGAAAAGGAAAAAACATTCAACTTATGGTTCAAGAAAATAGGTGGTAAAATAGTTCAAAACTAAAACAATGAATTCATATCAGCCCAGAATCATATAAGCACTCACTTTCCATGATACCTTTGAATGTATCCTACAGAAAACATACGAGGTAAAGTTAGTAAGGATTAACATTGTCAGCAGAAGCAAGTGCATTCATTATGTATAAAGAATAAAATAGTGCAGTGAGATACATATGCAAGATAGAATTGCTATTTTTCACATTTGAAAAATCACCGCATGAATCTGGTTTCAGTCTTCAGATTAGTATCATTCAATATCCACAATAACCAGACAAGGCATCCCTTAGGAATTGTTCAAAAAAGTTGTCATAATGCAAAAAATCAACATTATCTTTTGTACCCAAAAAAAAAAGAAGAAACAAAGAATATTTATCTAGTTGATCTTTTGCAACAAGCTACACACAGGAGACAACCTTGAAAAGAAGGGATGGCCAATGAGCTCCAGCTGTGTGCTCTATAAGCTAGTCAAAAACCAACAAATCACCTATTTGTTCAGATGTCTATTCTCAAGACAAATCCTGGAGTCACTTGCCAATGCAGTGGGACTGAGTAGGATGCCTTCTAATGTTCTGAAACTTTGGTTGATACGGAGAAGAAAGAAATTACCAGATGTAGGTAGAAAATACTGGGATCAAGTTATCTAATAATATAGTAAAGTGGAGAGGAAAATTAGGGAGTGAGGAAGTGAGGGAGTGATGGTGAGAAACCAAGCCGGAACATATACAATTTTTACTCTATAGGCATCCTCTTGGTTCGTTCCATACCACTCTCTCTCTCTCTTTTCCCCTTCCAATTCCTTTTCTATCTAAAAAATAATTACAATTATCATTAACAGTTTATAATGAAACTTTAATTAACTCTATTTGAAACATGGGCATGCAGAACAGAAAAAAAAGAAATAAAAAAAATAAAAAATTAATAATTCTTGAAAGCAATTCATCATGCATGGAAAGAAAATATTTATTTCTTTTGTTTGGGTTAAATTTGTAAAACTTTGCTTTTAATCGTATTCGACCATGTAAAGTTTAGAAACGGAATGTGTACGAATAAAGCTTGCATTTTTTTATTATTAAATGGCATTAATATATCAATAGAAGAGTTGGGTGGCTATACGTGATCAACCCTTTTTTTTGTTAATTTCTTTTCTCTTCTCCCTTTAGATGTAGATAGAAAATATTGATAATTAAAAATTATATACAAAATAAATATAGTTAAAATAAGAAAGTTAAGATAAATATATTTTAATTGAAGAAAAAAATAAAGTTATTGTAAAAATATGAGATAAATGTAATGTAAATCTAAATTTTTTTAATGTAAACCTATAAATACATCAATGTAAATAAATGGTATGGTATATATAGAAAAAAATATAAATTAAAAAATTATATTAAAAAATAATTAGTTGTAATTAAAATATATTTTTAAATCAAATAACATGAAAAAAATAATTAAATAATTTTAGATTAATATTTTGTTATTGTTGCTTGTATAGATTTTTGCGAAGAGTGTGAAACCCTTAAAGATTGTGCGAAGATCTACATACAAAGGATTAGAGATCCTTAACAATAAGAGAACCCAACTCTATGGCCACGAGAGATCCGTGGCACTCCCTTGGCAGCTAACTACTACTTTCGGTGCTTGAGAGGCAACCCTTCCGATATTAATATGAAAAAAAGATATCTTTAAAAATAGTTAAAAGGAAAGCTTCTTGGAGCATTTATGTTTATAGGAAGGAACAAACCATTATTGATTCATCACTCCAAGGGCATGTGCAAGATGGGTGCATGCTGGAAGACTTTATGGTCACGTAAATAGTTTCAAGTAATATTTAAAATTTTGATGTATAAACTCATCTTTATCTTCTCCCTTTATTAAAAAAAATAGGAATCCTATTATCCTTCGAGCATTTAATTTTCTTCTTTCTTTCTTGTTTTTTTTCTTTTTTTGTTTTTGATAAAAAGAGATTGAAACCTTTGTTTAAGAGAAAAATAAGGAGATTGATATCCCACAAGATTTAAACCTTATTTGGTTTTATTAATAAGGCATACTCGGGCTTCCACAAAGAATACGAAAGAAAAAAAAATTATGAAGGTTAAGAGGCATTTAATAAAATAAGAAGGAAAGAAAGGAACTTTAAAAGGTCATTAAGCTTCTATATATGTTGAATGAGAATATCCATATAAAATATATTAATTATATGCCATAAATTAATGCAATAATCCTAATTCAAACTTGAGACGGGGAGACTGCTATGCGTAGGGATAAATATAATAAAAGAACGGACGCGTCAATGTAACAACGCTCGGACAACCACCAGCAGGAGAGCGATTCAGCGCGGGACTCAGGCCACACGCATGGGCATCCCTCTTATAAAAAAGGAAAACGCAATCCCTTTAGAACTCGGAAACGATTCTCCTGTAAAAAAGAATCACTCTTCTATAAAAAAAAAGGAAAACACAATCACTTTAGAACTCGGAAACGATTAGGAAAACGCAATCCCTTTAGAACTCGGAAACGATTCTCTTAAAAAAAAAAAAAGGAAAACGCAATCCTTTAGAACTCGGAAACGATTCTCCTATAAAAAAAAGGAAAACGCAATAACGATTCTCCTTGAGAAAAAGGAAAACGCAATCCCTTTACAACTCGGAAACGATTCTCCTATAAAAAAAAAAGGAAAACACAATCACTTTAGAACTCGGAAACGAAGGAATCGGGCCCCCTTCTATAAATTCTTCCGCGTTGCTTTCCCCTCGCAAACAAATCCGAAGTCCAAACCGCTCTAGCCTTGGCGCTTGATAGCCTGCGATCGGTCTTCAAACCCGTACGCCTTGATCTCCTTGGCGACCACGCGGAGCCCAAGCCTCCAGTGTGGTCGATCGGTCCTCACAGGTCCTCACACCTATCCTCACACCTACGGTATTTCTTCGCTTGCTCTTTTTACAAATTTTTTTTAATCAATACGTTCTGTTGTTATCAATGTTTTTTTTTAAAGAAAGATTGTTTTAGAATCTTGAGAAAAAAATTTATTATTAGTGTGTTTTTTTAAGGAGGGTTCTTTTAAAATCTTGAAAATTTTTTGTTATCAGTGCTTTCAATGTAGTCATTTGCAGCGATGTTAAGGATCGGATGAGATTTTTTTTTTATCTATCTGTTTGTTGATCAATTCTCTTATATTGGTGTTCCTGAGTCTGTGGGGACTGTGCTTTCATCGGATGCCAATGTATGATTTGTAGCACTTAGAATTTAATTATAATTCTTAGCAATTGCTCACCCATGTGTTTGTTACCAGTGAATGACTATGTTGACGTAATTTACAATGGGCTGTTGTATTTTGATGTCTTTATTTCACGGGGAAGTCGTTCTTTGCTCTGGGGCATTTTTAGCACGCTCAGTATATGAAAGATCATATCCCAGATGAAAGAGTTATTTCTATTTGTTTGATTGTGTTTAAATTTTAGACTCAGGCGCAAAAGAGACACGGATTAACTAATAAATTAAAGATAGGATTTTTTAAACCTTTCTCACGTTTATTTCCTATATGGATAGAATAAAATTCGGATCTCCAGGTGGCCCCACGAACAAAGAAAATGACGCTACCATTTGGGCGTCTCGGTCTGGTGGCTTCCATCCAACTCCCCGTGAGCTCTTTGGTACCTCTCACTCACACGCCATGAATACGATGCTTATGACTGACAGAAGTTATAATATATGAGAGAGAGAATAAAAGCTAGAAAAAGGAGAGACACGGATAAACTATCAGATTTTAGTTTATTATATCAAGTTTCTTTAATTTATTAGTTAACTATGTGATACGTTTATTATGTATGTATAGCAATAATGTACCTCTGGGAGATGCACTTTAATAATGGTTGAAAAAAAATAAAAAACTAGGAAAAGATGCATAGTTTTGGTGGCCACCATTGGATTCCTTCAATTCTTTTGACATTAATGCATTTTTTTAACGATAGAAAGTTTGATCCATATCGTAAACAAATTTTTTTTTCCTAGAAAATGTATATATTTTAGTTTTACAATTTGTTATTAGTTATATTTTTTTTCCTTTAATTTAATTAATTGCTTCTTTAGCTTTAGCTATGAGAGATATTCAGTCTTTTTTCCTTAAAATCTTTATTTATTATTTTCATCTTTCTTAGATTACTTTTTATGTCTGCTTCCATCATTGCTGCAATGGAAGCAAATCCTGCTGCTAGGAGAAGAACATTGGCAGTTGAAGAGAAGAAATCAAGGCTTTATGTGCTTACTGAAGGAGGAGTTAATGAGGATAATATGATTGTTAATGGGAAGGATCTAAGCCATACAAATAGGGAAGAATCTATTGTTGAGAGATCTAAAGACTTATCACGGCTGAAGAAAGTATCCTCCACCATTTCACCATGGCATAAAAGAGCTATTCCGAAGCAGTGAAAAGCAAAGTCGCAAACTGTTCTTAGCATTCTAACCAAAATTTGTCTGCTTCTAGCAGCTCTTTTATGGCTGGGGCAGACAGTTTGGAGATTGACTGGTAGGATTGGAGACAATACTAACTCACCATTTCTTGCTTTGGATTATGAGGGTCAGCTTCCTGAAATTGAGGCATCTTTAAAGAAAATAGCTAACATGTTGCAAGTTCAGATAGAAGCCGTAGATCGGAAAGTTGGAAATGAGCTTGGGATCATGGCAAGGGAACTTAGAAAACAAATTGAAGAGAAAGTAGCAATGTTGGAGAAGGAGTTGAAGAAGTTGGAAGTTAAGACTGATGGATCCCAAGCAAGGGAATTTAGAAAGCAAATTGAAGAGAAAGTAGCAATGTTGGAGAAGGAGTTGAAGAAGTTGGAAGTTAAGACTGATGGATCCCAAGCAAGGGAACTTAAAAAGCAAATTGAAGAGAAAGTAGTAATGTTGGAGAAGGAGTTGAAAAAGTTGAAAGTTAAGACTGATGGATCCCAAGCAAGGGAACTTAGAAAGCTAATTGAAGAGAAAGTAGCAATGTTGGAAAAGGAGTTGAAGAAGTTGGAAGTTAAGACTGATGGTTTAGAGAAGTCTTTAACTGAATTCAAGGACATGGGTCTGCTTTCAAAGGAAGAATTTGAAATATTTCGGGATGAGCTTGCTATAAAACTAAATGGTAGTGATAGTGATGTTCATTTGGACCAAATTATGTCTTTTGCTAGGGATCTTGTTAAGAAAGAGATTGAAAGGCATGCAGCCGATGGACTTGGAAGGGTTGATTATGCTTTAGCTTCTGGTGGGGCCAGGGTGGTCAGTCATTCAAAGCCTCATGGTTTTCAGGAAGTGAACAGTTGGCTTCGTCCTTTTATAATTGAAAATGGAGTTCACCCTAGTGCTCACAAAATGCTGGAGCCAAGTTATGGGGAGCCTGGCCAATGTTTTGCCTTGCAAGGAAGTAGTGGGTTTGTTGAGATTAGGCTTAGAATAGGGATTATACCTGAGGCTGTCACATTGGAGCATGTATCTAAGGTAAGTTTTTGCTTCAATTGTTCTTTTCATTTTTCCTTTATAGCTATATTTTGAGGCATTTGGAACTTAGCGCTTGTTTCTTAACTTTTTCTTTCCTATTAATTCATATAACGCCTAATTACCGCTGATGCCTCTTTATATGGTATTTGCGCAGAGCGTGGCTTATGACAGGAGCAGTGCCCCCAAGGATTGTCGAGTCTCTGCTTGGTTTGAATCAGATGATGATGATGACCCATCCAGCCAATCCAAGGTGTACCGCTTGAGTGAGTTCTCTTATGACCTAAAGAAGAGCAATGTGCAGACCTTCAACGTTGAGACAGCTCATGAGTTGGGTGTGGTGGTCAACAAAGTGCGACTAGACTTCACCTCCAACCATGGGAGTTCAGGTCATACGTGCATCTATTGCTTTAGGGTGCACGGCTATGAGCCAAGCTCCCTGGCAGCTATATCTTCTAATCTAATGGCTTTATAGGGAGCTGCAGTGCTCGTTGTGCACTGAACCACCCATGCATCCTCAATTCCTGGTTGCATTTTTTGCACAAGTAGTCTCCTCCCTGCTGCTGCTTAATTCGTCAACGGGGGGGACTATAGATACTTTCAATTATTTTTGTTGGGTTCTCCTATCTTTTTTCTTTTCCTACTAGCGTGAAAGGTAAGGTATTGAATGGTGTTGTTTACGCTCAGCCAGCACATGAATGAAGAATATATTTGAAATTAAATCAATTGATTCATACCTACTGTAATCATTTTTACCCTCCAGTTCAAGTGATGGTTGATACAATAATATTTATTTGTTTAAGCTATCAACATATGTTTGATTTATCATGATCCTTATAATAAAAAAATTATAAGATAATTCCTTCTAAACAAATGTTATATTCTCATGCCCTTTCTTTATTTTTTTTTCCCTTGTTAAGCACCACTATCGGCTCTCTGCCCTGAATTAGGATTGTTTCTGTTCATGGGGTAAATTAGGATTGGACCCGTCGAATAGCATTTCATATTCTGCAACACAGCTCAGTAACCATCTGTTCAGCTCATACAAAGATTTCCGCGATGAGTCAATGATGAGTGAAACTTAATGTTCTGCTCATGTACTCACAATTGCAACTAACAAGTAATAAGAATAGCTATCATAGGGTACTGGACATAAAAGCAAACTTGAAGGGACAAATTTGCATTTTCTGCTGCGTGGATGTCCATTATTTCTACATGAAAAAGTTCAGAGCTTACATCCAGCATGGAGATAATAGAAGACTGACAGACATTAGAGTGCTGTCTACAGTAGGAACAAGGCGTTGCAGCATTTATTCTCAAATAAGGAAAGGTTATGCAGATAGGATAGCATCCTATCAGCAACGATCTGCACCCAAACAACACTTATCCAAATTATTTATGTACGTGCAATCACTTCCCCCTTTATCATATGGTACTGCCAAAGTAACACCTGCTAGGTTTGTCTGAATGATGCTTATTAGACCTTTGCACTCAGATCATGCAGACCACAAACCAAATTTGCTGGTACTGATACATCCATCATCTTTGGATAAGCCAAGTTCAGATCTGGGCAAGAAAAGGAAAAAACATTCAACTTATGGTTCAAGAAAATAGGTGGTAAAATAGTTCAAAACTAAAACAATGAATTCATATCAGCCCAGAATCATATAAGCACTCACTTTCCATGATACCTTTGAATGTATCCTACAGAAAACATACGAGGTAAAGTTAGTAAGGATTAACATTGGCAGCAGAAGCAAGTGCATTCATTATGTATAAAGAATAAAATAGTGCAGCGAGATACAGATGGAAGATAGAATTGCTATTTTTCACATTTTGAAAAATCACCGCAAGAATCTGGTTTCAGTCTTCAGATTAGTATCATTCAATATCCACAATAACCAGACAAGGCATCCCTTAGGAATTGTTCAAAAAAGTTGTCATAAATGCAAAAAATCAACATTATCTTCAGTACCCAAAAAAAAAGAAGAAACAAAGAATATTTATCTAGTTGGTCTTTTGCAACAAGCTACACACAGGAGACAACCTTGCAAAGAAGGGATGGCCAATGAGATCCAGCTGTGTGCTCTATAAGCTAGTCAAAAACCAACAAATCACCTATTTGTTCAGATGTCTATTCTCAAGACAAATCCTGGAGTCACTTGCCAATGCAGTGGGACTGAGTAGGATGCCTTCTAATGTTCTGAAACTTCGGTTGATACGGAGAAGAAAGAAAGTACCAGCTGTAGCTAGAAAATACTGGGATCAATTGATCATATCATTCATGTGGCATCAATAAAATGAGAGAAATTCGAGAATTTTGCTCAAGAAAAGCTCCTCTCAATCAACGGTCCTCCATAGGACCATAGCCTCCTTCACTATGGGGGCAACCTCTGCCCCAAGAAATAGTTAAGCGCCCACAAAAGATTTTATAATCTTCTTTCTTCTATTTCTTTCTCATCTCTCTTGTAAATTCCATGATTTTAACAAAGTTTGCTCATGGAGGAAATCCTATTCCCTCATAATTCCTTCAAAAAATTACCGCCCCCCAACCTGTGATCTCAGCAGCCAGGTGATCAGGCTTTTAAGCCATGCAGCTAATTGTTAAAACATTGTGCAGATAGCAAATTCCAAGATCCAAACTTAGGAGCATACTTTTATCCAATTCACTGTAAATTTCTTTGCATTAGGCTGGTCCTCTGTTACCTCTCAGCACGAAGCTACACAAGATGCTCTAGCTCCTCAACACTACAAATGAAATTGGTATTAAAAAGCCTTGTCCCTTTCTAATGAAAAGTACCTGAGATCTAAGGCCTCCACCCTAAAAGAAAATGTAGAAAAAAAGAAGAATGTAGAAAAGAATAAGAAGTAAAGAAAAAGGAAGTTAAAAGAGGAAGTCGAGGGATGTTTTATTAATTTTGGCTTTTTCCTGGAGTCCAGTTTCTCCAAGACAGCCTTTGGTATTGGGTCCCAATATCTTATGCACCATTTGGCATAGATGAAGGCCCAACCAAGAGACGAAGAGAACCCTGAGATCCTCCAAAGATGCAGCTAAGTTCAAAAATGCTGAACATATGGATATTCCTAAGATTTTTCATACCAGCGTAAAAGGATCTTTCCTATTTGACAAGAAGTTTGAGATCTACAGGTGAAATTTAAAGAAGTGTTTGGCCTTCTGTAGTCAAATTCTGAGGTTGATCTGATGTCATTTTGAAGTTCTATGAATAGATGTAATTTGTTGATCATTGGATCGCCGGTTCAATGCATCTTCACAACAAGCAGGGAGCAAGTAAAAGAGGGGGTTGGGGAAGGATCACTACAATGAGGGGTTTGATACTTTTCCATAAACTAAGACTGAAACAAGTGCCTGCAAACCCTTCCAATCGCTAACAGTAATAAACTGAGTATAAGATGACTGTGACTCCCATAAAGGCCAAGGGCTCAGAATAGAAATTCTAGAATGTGATCGACATTTGTTCATGCTTTAAAGTGTTCTCATTGGACTGATGGTTTCAGAAGGATGAGCTTTATGATAGGTAGTTAGGTGGATCAAGGGGCATATGATGCAGGATCACTTGTGGGGGGCGGGGAGAGAATTGCATGAGAGGACACTTGAGTTAGGATAGTTTAGGGTGTGAAGTAGTTTTATTTCTTGCTATTCAAACTCCTGAGAACAGGACTGGAAGTAAAAGTATCAGCAAATGCTAGGCCAAAAAAAATTGTTTTGGATTTTTGGGTGAAGAGCTGGTAAGAAAAAGGAGCATAAGGAATGTAAACCTTAGTTTAAAGGTCTGCTGTAGATTTTGAACCAAAATATAGTAAACATTGAGCATAGAACCTTGTAGAATGCAGCAAATCACCAAGAGAGGAATCAACATAGATCTTAGAATAAATACATTGATATGTTAATCATATAACTCATAATATGGAGTTATAGAATCTGTTGGCCAAAATCTGATAAGAAAATTAAGCAACATCAACAGTCAACAATAAATAGAACAAGAATAATATAGTATAAAAATAAGAGGAAAAAAAGAGAACAAACCTTGCCGAAGGAGTTTTCCCTGTTCCTTAATAAAATTCAGCACACCATATTTTTTCAATAGCTTTTTCTGGACTCTTTATAGGTGTTACTGATCCTCTAAAAAATACCTATTTTGTGCCATTGAGGACTCAAAAATGTAGGAAGAAAAATGTTCTTGAAGTCCTGCTAATTATCAGCTTTTTGACTCTTACCATGACCCCTAAAAGATCACAGTTATTGTAGCATGTACTATTCATGCCACTTCTCTATCTAAAATGTGTCAATTTATAAAACACATTGCAGACTTACAACATTTTTAAACCAAATAAAACAAAAAGATTCTTGGACTACTGATGCTTTTTGACCATTCTATGGACCCAAAAGATGCTCCAGCATCTGGATGCCAATCTGAGATTTGATGATCAGGTGGGTAATTGGAATAAAATGAAATGAGATTCATGGGCAAACACATATTTAGCATCTAAAATATTAACTTTGTGATCAGAGGTGACTAGATATATATATATATATATATATATATATGAAATTCATCAGACTATTTCACCCAATAATTTGCTGCATATCAAGGTCCAATCTTTGCAGCACACAAAAATATCTAGCATTGAGAGAATTGGTGATTCCATAGGGTTATACTACCTAGCTTTAACATACCATAAGGGTTTTCAAATTCCCTGAATCTACACTCTGTTGTCAATATTGAAAAATAAACTAATAATTTCATCTATTTAATCTAGAATTACCTTGAACAGTTGCCATAGTACAGAGTATGTTAGAACTTCTGATAGTGAACATTGGATGACCTTTACTAGTTGATTTACAGTAGGCACAGTAGAAGCACTTTTAGTGTATCAGAAACTAAGAAAGATATTCAATTATTATACCTGAAAATCTGTCCTTCCACAGCCACATATCAGCAAGGCATCACCAGTAAAAGCCATCCTGGGATGAGGCTGATTGGATCCATCTCCTGTTACATAAGTAACACAGCCAACGGTGTGACCTGGTGTAGCACGGACCTGCAAATTTTAAAGTGTTCCAGAAATGAAGTAGTGAAGATACATGATATAATCCAAAGTTAGCTGGATTGAAATTCATTCATGAAATATTCTCCCAATTGTGCGAATTCATAAGCATATCTTCTAACAAAGATCATCATCAAAAACCAAAACCTTTCTCAAATAACTTGGCAACTGGCATGACAAACTTAAATAAGGGAAGGGGGATGGAAAGAGAGAGAGAGGGAGTATTCAGCAACTTGCCCTAAATATAAACAAACAGAAATACTATATATATATATATATATATATATATTAAGAGAAAAATTATCCCACAGTGAATAAGGTGACTGATGACAAGAATTTTGTCTCCTTTTTTTTTCATTTTGGCTGGAAGAGATCTAATAACTAAATTCTTGAATATGAAAAAAAAAAGATACATGATAAAATCAAAATAACAAGACACTGAAATAATAGCAACAATATCTTTCATTTCTTTAGACTTCTGTAATCACTTCAAGAAGATTGATCAACTTGATTTAAGGCCTATATATATATATATATATATATATATATATATATATATATATATATATATATATATATGGATTTCATGCATTGCTTTGCATTTCAGTTATTGCACAGTTGAATAAAATGGATCAGCATATATGCAGGCATGCAGTCAGAACATTTAAAAAGCCAGCAGTATTTTCAAGTAAATGTTTTACAGTCATAATAAGAAATAGCAAGAAGCTTGTACATGAACAATGCTGGCCATATATCCCTCTTGATTATAACTATATGATGATGTTAACTCTTTCATAGGATGCATTAGTGTCCAATGAGCATCCGAAAACATTGAAAATGAGCAAGTTTGTATTGCACTCAATTAATGAGAATATATCACAACCAATAATGGCCCTACCTCCAGAAAAAGATTGCCAAAATATATTTTATCACCATGTTTGACTACATGATCTGCTTTTGCGTTGCTAGCTTTGGAAATGACAGACTTCACACCTGGCATCTTACCCTGCAAGGAATAATTCCCGTTTATACATAAAGAACTTGGTCCCATGAATCTTCTTTAATTTATTTGATCACAAATACATAATTCAATTTATTTGACAAACAAATAATTAAATTGCATAATTCAATTTATTGAACAAACAAATAATTAAATGGATGGAGAAAGAAGACATGATCTGCTTTTGCGTTGCTAGCTTTGGAAATGATAGACTTCACACCTGGCATCTTACCCTGCAAGGAATAATTCCCGTTTATACATAAAGAACTTGGTCCCATGAATCTTCTTTAATTTATTTGATCACAAATACATAATTCAATTTATTTGACAAACAAATAATTAAATTGCATAATTTAATTTATTGAACAAACAAATAATTAAATGGATGGAGAAAGAAGACATGACTAACCTTCATCACGCCTGTTCCAGTGACATGATCTGCATGGACATGAGTATCATAGCATAGATGAGTTTCAAGCCCAGTTCTTTTACAAGAGTCAGATCTCGGTCCACTGTTTTGTCCACCGGGTCAACCAACTATCAGAAAAGAAGGGGAAGAAAAAAACAACCAACGATAGTTAAGCAAATATCTCCTCCACCCCTACAATTCATAAGAGAATTCATCCACCATTACTCGAAATGCATAGCTTGACGACGTGGTGAGGTGTGAATTACTAGCAAGAAATGCATAAATTTGCATGCCGCAGCAAAATCAAACTCAAGAAACAAATCATCAAACAATAATAATAACTTGGATCAAAGCCACACATCGATCCACTCCATCTGACTGGTCGCAAAGAAACCAAATGCGCAAAGGAATTAAGAGACTAAAGAGGTTCGAAGATGGCGGCCTCACCACGACGGGCTTGTCGGGGTGGCCAACATCGGCGAGGAGATAGGTGTAGGTACAGGACTCCTTCTCGAAGAGCTGGCGGAAGAGGAGCTTCGGTGCCTCTGCGATGGTGCTGTAGGCCGCCATTGTATCCGATCGCAGCGGTGAGCCAAAGAAGGAAAGAAGTGGGATTGTTTTATTGGAGTAGGAGAAGGGAAAGGACGGAGGGCGGCGAGAGTAGCAGAAGAGGAGAAGGTGATGGAATCGATGTTGTGGCATTCTCAGCTTTGGTATCATATATAGAGAGAGAGGGAGGAGGAAACGAGTGAAGCTTCCCTCCTCTTTAGAGAGGGGTTATCCAATGAAATGACTGCGATTTTGTTTCGTTTGAATCTTCTTTAAAAAATTAATGGGAGGCTAATGGAAGCGACGAGCGTCAATAGCTGAATAGGGGTTGAGGACGGGGACGGGGATCAACGCTCTCGCCGCGGTTTTTTTTTTAAAAAAAATTTCGGAGGGCTATGCGTAGATCGGATCGACTTGTGAGTTGTGACCCATTTAGAATGTGATCCGTTTCTAGAGAATTTGGAAAACAATTTTCTCGACGAATATTTTTTTGTTGGTGTCGGAATAAGTGCAAGTCCAAATCCTATTGACATGGTAACCGTATATATTGATATGTATGTTTCATAAGAAAATAAATTGAGATTTTTTTTATAATTAAATTTTTTTACAATTATTTCTAATTCATCAATTCTTATCTCTTTCGAAAAGAATAATAAATAATAATAAAATAGAATATATATATAATGTCTATTATTAATTAAAAATGGTAATAAAATATATATTATTTGTTATGTTTATGTTAAATTATTATATTTACGTTAGAAATTAAAAGTTAAAAAAAAGATATCTGTTTCGGTCAATACATGTCTCTTGCATGTAATAATAAATAGAAATAATTAACCTTTTTGAATGATAATTTCAAAAAAAATGTATTTCTATATAAAAAATATATTCATAAAAATATTTTTTAAAAAATATTTAACTACAGTAAAAGCTTTTTCTTTGTATATGGACTCATGCGATTAACGTGATATTTGGGTTGACATTAGGTCGGTAAAAATTATGAAGACAAGATTCAAAACTAAATCATTAATGTCAACATCTAATTAATTTTCTAATTGATTGAGCCAATTGATATTCTCATGTGTTTTATTTTCTATTTGTTAAAAACCAATAATAAACTTTTCTTAATAATTTATTTTATTATGTCATATCATATTCTAATGGAGGTTCTTCATTCCTAATCTAACACTTAGAGCAAGGTGTTATGAGTTATTAAATTTGAACTTATAATCGTAAACATTAAAGTAACTATTTTACACAATATTATGATTTTAAAAAAAAAAGAAAAAAAATGATCAATCTGGAGTGAGTTTGTGCATGTAGTCTCCTTTATGAGATGAATACATACTAACAGTGCTTCCATGTAATAACCCAGGGCACCATCCAAATAAACTAACAAAAAAGTATTATTTAGGTGTACATAAAATTTATGCAGTGCAAAATTGATATAAGATTAAATACTCTCTATAAGTTATTAATAACCCAAATTTAAATCCAATCAATTCAATTATAACCACAAACGATATGATTGATCAACTATCAGCCTTAAAAGAGTTCATATCTAAATATTTACTAATCCACATGCATTATGATCGGATCAAAATTAATATTATTTATGATAATTAAGAATTTTATTAAAAATAGCTAAATAAATTAATTCTTTAGCCCACTCGACAAAGCTAGTTGGCTTCTTGTGCGGGATCCCTAGCGTGAGTGGGCGCGAGATTTATCGTCCATCCAACGAGCGGTCGATAAAATGTGATGGCTTCGGCGATGATCGACCAAGGTGATGACTTCAGTGGCAAGAAAAGATTAAAAAAAAATGGTTTGGGACTAGTTGGCGCATGATATCTAATGAGGTCGGGTAACATCTAGTACTAATTGCGAACTGTTAGTACTTCCTAGTACTTAACTAGTAGTACTAGAATAATAAAAAATAATAATATGATATGATCTAATAACTGGTAGCGGGCTCAGCTCTATAAAGAATGTATTTTTATCTTTAAAGTTAAATACGTATTATATGACTTTTTAATTAATTTCTAGTTAAGTAAACGAGCTAGGAGCGGCATGTGAGCCAGGAAAAATGTACAACAACTTGACAAAGCAGCTATTTTTATTCTAAAGTACTTGCGCGCATTAAGCAAGAAATGACTGCATTAGCTCGGACCTTGCCCCGATAATAGAATTAGGGAACTTCTGCTGCTGGTTGTATGGGAGGACTGGAATCAAATCCTACCGTAATTAGGCTTAGAGATCTAGAGCACAATGCATTTTATAGTGGTTGGAAAGATTAGGAGAATCAATTGGTGTTATTTTTCACATATGATTTTATACTGAATGAAATCAAAAAGTCATTGATAAGTTTTTTATTATTATTTTAATTTAATCATTAAAATAAATATTAAATACTTTAAATATATTAAGAATTAATACTTTTTATGGATGTTTGTAAAAAAGAAATCTATAGATGAAAAGAGCTTGATTTTTGGAGTTCAATGAAGCGCACACACTCAAATTAGGACTCTGTTTGTCCGAAAAAGAAAAAAGAAATGATTTCGCATGATTTTCGGTGCAAACTAAGGTATATGATGTTGAACGGATGGCTGAAAATTTTTTTCACGATATCTGAACGATTTTGAGCCCGATTGACTTCAGCTTTGACTAGGAGGAAGCCCTAAACAAGCTCTATAAAAGAAGAACCTCATGCAGCAATCAAGGAGGAGGAGTTTTCTCCAAAGTTTTTTTATTTTTTATTTTATTTAGATCATTGTATTTAGGCCTGAAGGAGAAAAATTATGGAGGGAATGCTAGTGGCAGCAATGAGTGGCTAGATTCCTTCAACTTGGGATGATGATGAAGCCTGTAACCAGATTCTATATTTCTTTTTGTTCTTAATTTTTATGCAATAAGGTTTATCAGACTAATGATTCACCCTTTCAAAATACTATAAAATCCATACCACCTACATACTTCCTTGCAACAGTATCAAAATATGTTTTTATCTATTGAATAATAATTTTAATGGGTAAAATTATAATTTTTCATTCAAGTAATGCTTTGGTCCATTTACTTATTTCTTGATTACTACTCAATCCATTGATCCAATGTAGAGTATGGAAATAATGCAGTACATAGGTATAGGTAATATTAGTCAGAGCTCAACATGTTGCTTAATCAATCATCAACTTTGATGCTAGGAGATCAATATGCTATACAATGACATAATGAGCATATTTAGTATTTTTATTTTATTTTAATCATTATTCTATAATATAAAAATGATAAATTATTGATCATATAATAATTTTTTGATATTAAATACCAATAGCCTAGGCAAATTTTGATAGATAATAATCATTATAACTATTATAGTGGTTAGTAGCAATTCATAAAGGGGTTATCATAATAAGATTACAGTGCTATTAGTATCTTAGGCTATAAACCAATAGAGAAATAATATATGTAAAAAAAGATGGATAATTAGAACCGTAATGGAAGATGACAATGGATAACTAGAAACAAATCATAATGAATTGTAAATATCGAAGGTGTAGATAACATAAAGGACTGTAGGTGCAAAAGGTATAGCTTTATGAAATGAAAGATAAAATTTATATGGCTAGAGAAATATAGCTCCTCCTATCTAGAGAATTTATTTATTTATTTATTTTTTCCTTAGTTGTGTGAGAGCTTAACAATTGGTTCGATAATTAATTATAATTTTTTGTTTAATTTTTATACATTTACTTCTTTTTTTGGTTTAAACATGCATATAGTTAAGCCATGTTTTAGACACACATCTTGCTTTTGGAACATAGTTTTTTTTTATTTCGCACAAAATATGCTTAAGTATATGTGGTATTAGGATTAAATATTGAATGGGTATTGAAATCAAGTGATAAAATAAATATTATGGGACTAAACGCAAAGGGATGGATGGTAGAAAAGGATCAATAATTGAGTATCAATTATCCTTCCAAATATTAGGGACATGTTAAGAGTTCATAATTAGCTTCAAAATTCATATTAGTCTTGCTTAATCGCAGTAATACTAAAATCCACTTAAATCATGTTAGACTAAATGATATATTTTCTTATAATAATATCATAATATAGTAAAAAAATAAAATAATATTACAATATAATGTTATATTCTTTAGTATACTAGGATTCTTATGACATAACAACAACAGCAGCATCAACAATAATAATATATTATTATATTATAATATTTAATTATATATTTTTATTTTAATATTAATTAATAATTATATAATATTAGCAAGTATATCATCATTAATCTAATAATGTAATAATAATATAATATTATTAGATATCAATTCATCCGCAGCTTCAATTAATGAATTCTGTAACTAAATTTATGAAATACTTGCACTACTTATTATTAGGGAAGGAGTTTCGTGATTACATTTATGAGCTTAAATATCATGCCACATCTAAACACATTCACACATCTCTCTCTCTCTCTCGAGTGGAAAGAAAATATAATAATATTTTATACATTTTATTTTCTTTCTTTCTTTCTTTCGATTTTAATCCACTTCGTCATATGATGGAATTTGTACGTATTAAAAAGTAATTAAAGTTTTTTTTATTTTGGTTGGAAAAAATCCTCTTCATCTGAGCTGTAAAACCAACCGTATCAAAATATAGTTGGGCTAGGCAAAGTGGGGCAGCTCAGACTCGGGACCGAGAAGTTAGCTAGGGTCAGCATGTAACCATAAGCTCGATGTGTATTTTTTTTTAAATCTTTTTGTTGACTCCTACCAAGACTCAAACGAAATTTTTTTAATAGTCAAGAGAAATAATTAAAAAAAATATAATTATTTATAATTTAAATATCAATTTTATGCTGACTAGAGCATAATAGAGTAGAGGATATTCATTAATAAATAATATAGTAAAGTGGAGAGAAAAATTAGGGAGTGAGGAAGTGAGGGAGCGATGGTGAGAGACCAAGCCGGAACATATACAATTTTTACTCTATAGGCATCCTCTTGGTTCATTCCATACCACACACTCTCTCTCTTTTCCCCTTCCAATTCATTTTCTATCTAAAAAATAATTACAATTATCATTAATAGTTTACGATAAGGGGTAAAATTGTTATTGCATTATTGACCGCTCACATCGACGATTGGGTTATGCCCAATCCAAATACCCTGCCAGCAGGCGTAACATCCAAGCGACGAAGCCGAATCACTTTTGACAAAGTCGGGTCACCCCGACAACCCAAGCTATATACACCATTCCTCGATAATCCAAGCTATCCTCATACCTTGGCCATCTAAGCCGAACCATTCCTCGGTAACCCGAGCTATCCTAGTACCTCGGTAATCTGAGCCAAGCCATTCCTTGGCCATCCAAGCTGATCGTGCCTCGGCCATTGGAGCCAACCCATTCCATACCTCGAAAAATAGGTTATTCCTCATTCTGGCCGAACCACGACATTCAAAATATCTCTGCGGAATTTGGCGTACGAGAGTTCGAATTCACTATAACAGAATAAGATTCTAGGCAGTGAATCATGCCCAAAAGTGGCCTAGGACCCGCAAGAGTGGCCTAGGTCTGTGTGATCATTGAACCTCAAAGCGTCAACCAGCTCTCCCAGCCATCGATCCTCCAACTGAGAAGATACAGATCCTATTGGCCTCATAACAAACTTGATTCAAATCCATCTCAAATCCTAACAGTTTTCAGACCGTATCCAGGGCACACCCAAGGAATCGGGTTATCGCCCATAAATACCACAGCACTCTAACCTTTTAGGTACGCGCACAAATTCTAAGGCAACCTTTTACACATTCATTTTTACCCACTGAATCTCATACTCCATTAGAGCTCTCCCAAGAGCCCTGAGGAACATTCTCTATGATAGTCTTCTCCTCACATCTGCTTGCTGTGAATCTCCACTGACTGGGCATCAGAGGGTCCTTCGTAGAGGGCAACCCCCACAGCACCCTATGCATGCTGACTGTCTTGCAGGTTCCATCTCGAGGCAACAAGATCGGTGCCTGGATCAAGAGCCGAAAGTGCACCCGAGTCAGAGAACGGATTTCCACGGCAATAGATTGGTGCTAGAGGAAGGGCCTCAAGTCCCATAAACTTATGATCCAGGAGATAAGATTCAAAAACTAAAGAAAAGCATCCTCTAATGCCAATCGGAAGAGAGCTACATCTGAAGCTCAAGACCAAGCTGCCTCTTAAAGGCCTGATCTGATTAGCGGCGTAGCACCTCCGCTACCACCGCCAGCTGAAACCCCTTTACCGCCGGCAACGACGGTAACCCTGGACCAGTTTGCCACTCTAGTTCAGCAGGTCCAAGCATTGACTCAGTTGGTTCAGGGATTCCAGGCAATCCCTGGAACTGCAATCCCTGCTTCTCAGCCTCATGAGGAGGCCGCTGCCCCTACCTCGCCAGTAATCTCTTCTTCTGATCCACCTGAGGTGATGGATCATGGTCACCAGCCCACAAAGGTGAAGCCGGCGCTGCAGCAAGCTGGAGGGAAGAACCCGCTTAGATCCAGGCAGGTTCGCTCTCTCTCCCTGGTGTCTTNTGAAGGGATAGACAGCAGATATAGGAGATGCAGCAAGAATGGCACCGGGAGTTGGACGCCGCCAAGCAAGCTCCTCCATCCCAGCCGAAGGCGGAGCAGGGCATCCCCTTCTTCGAGAGGATCATGAGGGAAGTGATTCCCCCTCATGTCAAGGTCCCTACCATCGAGCCGTATCATGGATCCACTGACCCCGACGACCATCTTAGCAGCTTCAGATCCATCATGATGTTCCATGAGGCATCAGATGCGATCCTGTGCAGAGCCTTCCCCTCCACTTTAAGGGGATCTGCCCGAACCTGGTTCAACAGTTTAAAGCCAGGTTCCATTGATTCTTTTGACGAGCTTAGCTGTCTGTTCATTAGCCAGTTCGTCAGCAGCCGTCGCTAGCGATGGAGATCCGACTCCCTCTCCGAGATCAAGCAGAGAGAGGGGGAGTCGCTGAAGAATTACCTCGGCCGCTTCAACACGGCCCTCTTAGAAGTCGACCATCTCAACCACGAGGTGGCCATGTCCCCTGGCCAGAGGAGTGTCCAAAGAGGGAGACTTCTACCTAGCTCTGGAGGTTAATTACCCGAAGAGCCTTTCGGACATGATGTCCCTGGACAAGTACGCCAGGATGGAAGAATCGAGGAGGTCAGCTCGGGCTGAGCAGCTGAAGAAGAAAGAGGCAAAGGGCTCAGATAAGCAACAGGCCCACCGCCACGCTAGCCCGCCTCGCCACTGCAGGGCTCCTCCGCCGCCACCTCGGACCGAACTCGAAGTCCGGCCCGAAGGTTCGACCGCTATACTCTTCTTACTGCCGAGAGCATAGATCCTGATGGAGATAGCGTCAGCTTCCTCGGCCCCCTCCTCTTCGAGGCAACGGAGCTCGGAGGGACCCGACCAAGTAGTGCTGCTTTCATCAGGACTACGGGCACGATATCGAGGACTGTTGGCAGCTCAAGAATGAGATCGAGCAATTGATCCGGCGAGGCAGATTGAACCGGTTTAGGGGCCCCCCTGAGCCAATAACGAAGAGAATCGCAAGCCTAAGCCTCGCCAACTCCCACCACCAAATCCTTCAGTTATCGGCAACGTTAATGTGATAATGGCCGAGTCCCCATCTTCTTGGCCAGGCAAGGAGGAGAACCCGTCGAAGAAAGCTCGGGTCGATGAGCTCACCTTCTCTGATGAAGACCTTGGGGAGGTACAGTACCCCCATGATGATGCTCCGGTTGTATCTTTAAACATGAATAATTATAATGTACACCGGATTTTGGTGGATAGTAGAAGTTCTGTTAACGTTCTGTATTTCGATGCCTTTGTGAGGTTAAAATTTTGGGTAGAAAGCCTCCGACCGTGGAGTCCACTCTAGTGGGCTTCACAGGTGACTCCATAATCCCTGAAGGAGTCATCACTCTGTCAGTCCGAGCCGGTACCTAGCCCCGTGTGGCTACCATGTTCATGGATTTTCTCGTGATCAAGCTCAGATCTTCCTACACGCCATCCTCGGCACCCAGGGCAAATATCTCTTAAGGTGATCATTTCCATTTCCCATCTCGCCATAAAGTTTTCCCACTGAATGGGGAGTGGGGGTTGTTCGAGGAAGTCAGATCGTAGCTCGGCATTGCTTTGTCGCCGACCTTCAATCCAGAAAGCTTGAGGTGGATGGGCTAGATGCTCAGAAAGATCTCGCCGAGCAACGAGGAGAGCCTGCCGAAGAATTGGAGGAGGTACCACTTGACGAGGCTTGGCCCGACCGAACTATAAAGGTCGGATCGCAGCTAGACGGAAAGCTTCGGCAAGAATTAATTGAGTTCCTTCGAGGAATGCCGATGTCTTTGCCTGGTCTGCATCGGATATGCCTGGAATCAGCCCAGAGTCCTGGTCCACCGCCTCAGCGTGGACGAAACATTCAGGCCCATTAAGCAAAAGAAGAGGAGCTTTGCCCCAGAATGCCAAAAAGCCATCGAAAAAAGAGGTGGATAAGCTCATCAAAGCCAAGTTTATTCGGGAGGTTAGTTACCCCGACTGGCTGGCGAACGTGGTCATGATGAAGAAGTCGAATGTAAAATGGAGGATCTGCATCGACTTCACTGACCTCAATAAGGCCTGCCTAAAAGATAGCTTCCCTCTTCCGCGGATTGACCAGCTCGTGGATTCAACTTCAGGCCATCAAATGCTGACTTTTATGGATGCCTATTCGGGTTACAACCAGATCCGAATGGCGCCCGAAGATGAGAAGAAAATCATCTTCATCACCACTGAGGTATCTATTGCTACCGAGTTATGCCCTTTGGTTTAAAAAATGCAGGTGCCACCTACCAAAGGCTGATCAACAAAGCCTTCAAGGAGTAGATCGGTGGAACATGGAGGTGTATGTTGATGATATGCTGGTAAAAAGCAAGGAGGCATCCCAGCACATCGAGGACCTTGCGGAGAGCTTTGCTACACTTCAAAAATATCAGATGAAGCTTAATCCCATCAAATGCGCCTTTGGAGTCAACTCCGGGAAATTCCTTGGCTTCATGGTTTTACAGCGAGGCATCGAGGCAAACCCCCAGAAAATCCAAGCCCTGCAACAAATGGCTCCGTCAGGGTCAGTCAAGGACGTGCAGTGCCTCACCGGGAGGATAGAGGCCCTTAGTCGCTTCATTGCTCGGTCAGTAGAAAAGTGTCTTCCATTCTTCAAAGCTCTTCGGTCGGCCAAAAACTTCCAATGGACCCCAAATGTTTAGAAATCCTTCAAAGACCTCAAGGAATACCTCGGCTCGCCACCTCTCCACAGTAGCCCGAAGACAGGGGAAGTGCTGAATCTATACCTGACGGTCTCTGAAGACGTTGTTGGCTCGGTGCTAATCAGAGAGGAGAACATAGTCCAAAGACCTATCTATTATGTCAGCAAACTACTCAAAGATGCTGAAACGAGGTACACTCGGGTCGAGAAGATGGTCCTAGCTCTAGTAACATCGGTCCGAAAGTTGCGGCCATACTTCCAGGTGCATACTATCATCGTCCTGACTGACCAACCTCTCAAGGCAATTATCCATCGTCCAGAAGCATCGGAGAGAATGACCAAATGGGCTGTCGAGCTGAGCAAGCACGACGTTCAATATCAGCCTCGTCCAACCATTAAAGCCCAAGTTCTGATGGATTTCCTTCTCGAATGCACAATACCCGAAGACGGCTCTGTTTCGGATTCACCTGGACAACAAAGCCCAGTGCCCCATGGTTGCTCCACGCCGATGGATCCTCCAGCGTGGGCGGTTCTGGTGCTGGCCTGGTCCTCACCAGTCCAAAAGGTGCAACCTTTGAATATGGCATTCGCTTCTCCTTTCTGGCCTCAAACAATGAGGCAGAGTATGAAGCCTTACTCTCCGGACTCCGAATCGCCTGTGAGCTTAAAGTCAAGAAACTGATTGCCTACATTGACTCCTAATTGGTGGCTGGCCAGGTGCAGGAAGAATTCGAGGCTCGAGAGCCAAGTATGATTCGATATCTCCAAAAGGTGCACGATCTATCCTCCTATTTCGATGAATTTAAAATTGTCTAGATCCCAAGGGCTAAAAATGTGCGCGCCGACCTACTGTCCCGCCTGGCAACTACGGAGTCAATGGATCTCGAGCGAAAATTCTATCTGGAGGTCCTAGAGAAGCCCAGCGTCACCGATGTTGACCACATGATGCAGGTTGACACCGAACCATCTTATGGACCCCCTGCACCAGTACCTCAAAGAAGGGTTGCTGCCCACTGATAGAAAGGAAGCAAGGAAGCTAAAATTGCAATCATCTCATTATGTTCTGATTGATGATTGGCTATATAAGCGATCCTTCTCCATGCCATTGCTCAAATGCCTCCGTTCAACAGAAGCCAATTATGCTTTTCGGAAGGTTCATGAAGGCATCTGTGGCAATCACCTCGGCAGCCATGCCCTGTGCAACAAAGTGTTACGCCAAGGATATTATTGGCCAACAATGCAAAAAGATGCTGATGACCTTGTCCAGCTTGTGATGCGTGCCAACGACACTCAAATATTCAGAGGCTCCCCTCTGCTCACCTGACTTCCATCTCATCCCCCTGGCCCTTCGCCAAGTGGGGAATGGATATACTTGGCCCTTTCCCCCTCGCAACGGGGCAAAGGAAGTTCTTGTTCGTTGCAATTGATTATTTTACTAAGTGGGTTGAAGTCGAAGCAGTCGCCCAATTAATCGAAGCTCGGATTAAAGACTTTGTGTAGAGGTCCATCATCTGCCGCTTCGGTCTCCCCCACACCATCATCACTGACAATGGGAAGCAATTTGATAATCCGAAGTTTCAGGAGTTCTGCGAGGATCATGGCATTCTCCATCGCCTGACATCGGTCGGACATCCTCAAGCTAACGGAGAGGCCGAGGTAACAAACCAAACTCTCTTGCAGGGAATTAAAGCTCGGCTCAACCAAGCGCGAGGCAGATGGGCGGAGGAGCTCCACCATGTGCTGTGGGCGTACCGAACCACTGAAAGGGCTCCTACAGGCCAGACTCCATTTAAGATGGCTTTCGGCACAGAAGCTGTTATCCCTGTGGAGGTAGGCTCCCCTCCCTTTGCACCGAAGGCTACTCGAAAGAATCCAATGATGAACAACTCCGAACCAATCTTGACTTGATAGAAGAAGTCAGGGAGAAAGCCCGAATCCGGATGGCGGCCTACCAACAAAGAGTTGCCCGCTACCATTCAACCAGAGTCAAAGGGAAGTTGTTCTCCCTAGGTGATCTGGTACTTCGGAAGGCATCCGTCTCAAAGCCACTGGAGCAAGGAAAGCTGTCCCCTAATTGGGAGGGTCCTTATCAAATTATGGAGGTAATTAGACCCGGCACCTATAAGCTCCAAGATCTAAATGAAAAATCTATTCTTCGGACGTGGAACTCGGATAAACCTCGCATCTATCATCAGTGAGAGTTTATAAATCCTCGGCCGGGCCGAGCGATCTTCGAACCTTGGCCGCACCAAGTAAAATATATCCCAGCCGGGCTAGGAGGACTCCGTACCTTGGCAATGCCAAGTAAAATATAATCTTTATAAATCTTCGACTGGGCCGAGCGATCTCCGGACCTTGGCCGCGCCAAGTAAAATATATCCCAGCTGGGCTGGGAGGACTCCGTACCTTGGCAGCGCCAAGTAAAATATAATCTTTATAAATTCTCGGCTGGGCCAAGCGATCTCTGAACCTTGGCTGCGCCAAGTAAAATATATCCCAGCCGGGCTGGGAGGACTCCGTACCTTGGCAGCACCAAGTAAAATATAATCTTTATAAATCCTCGATCGGGCCGAACGATCTCCGGACCTTGGCCGCGCCAAGTAAAATATATCCCAGCTGGGCTAGGAGGACTCCGTACCTTGACAGCGCCAAGTAAAATATAATCTTTATAAATCCTTGGCCGGGCCAAGCGATCTCCGAACCTTGGCCGTGCCAAGTAAAATATATCCCAGCTGGGCTGGGAGGACTCCGTACCTTGGCAGCGCCAAGTAAAATATAATCTTTATAAATCCTCAACCAAATCGGGTGATATATTATCTTCAACCTTGGCCAAACCGAGTGATATATTATTTGAAGCCTCGGCCAAACCGAGTGATATATTATCCGAAGCCTTGGCCAAACCGAGTGATATATTATTTGAAACCTCGGCCAAACCGAGTGATATATTATTTGAAGCCTCGGCCAAATCGAGTGATATATTCTTGAAGCCTTGGTCAATCCGAGCGACGGTCTCCGTACCTTGGTAGCGCCAAGTAAAATATATTCTTGAAGTCTCGGTTAAGCCGAGTGACAGTCTCCGTACCTTGGCAGTGCCAAGTAAAATATGTTCTTGAAGCCTCGGCCAAGCCGAGTGATATATTTCTGGAAGCCTCGGCCTAAACGAGTGATTTCTCAAATACTCTGACGTGACTAAGACGTCCTATTATGCTTTGGCAGAGGTTAGTAACCTTTCTCTGCTTACCAACAAGATTATGCAGGTTATTTATTTTCAAAAAAATACATACTTCATCCCTTAAATAGGACCATGTTTACTGCATAAGTTCACAGGGCCGCCCAGGCCTTTCTCTGACCTACACAAAGATAAACACTTCCTCCATAGGGGACTAAATGACATGTTGGCAAAAATAAAGTAGCAAAAACACTACTGGACTTATAGATTATGCTACGGACTGAAAAGCATAAAATAAGGGTAGCCACTCTCGACACAATTGCATTAGAAAAAGAAACAGATGTCAAAAAAAGAAAGAGTAGAAACTTTCTTTATTAATATGAAAAAATTACAACCTCTTGAGAGGCATTACAAGTGCATCATAGCACGAAGAATACAAATAAGATAAAAGCTCGGCTAAGCAACTTTGGTCGATAACGATGTCTTTACATCCGACCCCAGAAATCAGAGAAACCAGACAAGCTCCGTTGAGCCACTGGTTAATGCCAAAGAACAAGGTAGGCCATCCACGAATCCCTCGGATGAACACGTAGAGGGATCATAACTAGGTCATGGACCCGTGGATGCTTATGCCAATGAAGCATCCCCCCTCAAGTGGGATGCTGGTTTGCTAGCCACTGCACGACAACATAGGCAGGGAACTAGCAGACCCACACATCCCTCCTTCATCTTCACATGGAAAAAGATTCCTCAGGCGGATGAATTGAGGAATTCAAGCTGAGGGAGGAGGCGAAATTCATATTAGCCACGGGGGTATGCATGCTTTGCATTTCCTGCGATCCCCACGGCAAGTGGCAAAGGACACGCAGGAAGCGCACACGTGCTCCCCATAAGATCTCTGTGCACCACTCATACGCTCTCCATATGATCTCCAAAATTCCTCCCTTGAGGACTGCTTACTCTTCAGCAGCTTCTTCGTCACCCCAGCTATCTGGGATAAACCAACTTGTAAAAGGAAAGCTCAGTCTTTCCACTCTCAACCTCAATGAAACAGACGCCATGAAAATCCTTGCAAGTCACAGAAAGGGAAGGCCTTGGGAGATAGCCCAACACGGTCAGCTCCCCCCGCTTTATAGGCAAACAGGTCGGGAGCAGCCATTAAAGAAGAAAGCCTTGGGATTCAAAATGCCCTGGCCTGCTGCCACGTGGCGGTTCAGGATAAAGGGGCGCTTTCCAAAGCACGCCGAATGCATTTCCTAGGCCATGACGCAAGATAAAAGATTTTCTTCTGATATCGAATCAAGAGCCTTAAATGCAGAAAATTATCTGCAGGTTCTTGAGATACGGACAGGCCTGGGAAATCACCTTGTGAAAATGATGCCGTCCAATGGCAATCGAAGGCTTATCGCGTACGCTAAAAAGACACGCATTGGAAAGGGCCAACGGGATAAATGCCTTACGCAAAAAACAAAGCGTCCTTCGGCGAATTACAAATCCGTCTCATCCGCCCAGGCAGAAAATGAGACAATTTCTTATAGACCGGACTATCAGCCAAATCTTGGCCCCAGTCGAGGTACTCGCGCAGTTTTTGGTCATATCGCGCCGAACCATTTTATGCCTCGGCCAAACGAGCCAATTTCTTATTTCGGATAGATCGAACTATCTGCCTAGCCTTGGCCTCGACCGGGACATTTTCCAAGGTTCTAGCCAACTATTCTATGCTTCGGCGCGCTGAACCATCTGCTTAGCCTCGGCTCGACCGAGACATTTCCTTAAGTTCAAACTGAGCTAGCTTACGTCAGCAAAGCAAATCGGTTTAGCTTCGAATAAATAAGACGATTCGATTCGAAAAGAATAAACCGACCTAAGAACACGAGTGGATTATGATTCGTTCGCCGTTAGAAAAAACTTGTGACAAAAAGATCGTCCAAAAAAGACAAACAAGTGGAGACAACAGATCTATTCATTAAAAAAGTTTCAGCCAGATTACAAATCTAAGAGGCAAAAATACATAAGCAACCCTTAAGAATTAGGGTTTGGGTTGGTCCAGGAGCCTCCTCGGTAACGTCCAGGAGGACTTGACTTGCTTCACCCACTTCAAATGTTGTTGGTTCTTCGGCAGCGAGCTGAGGGCGTTCATCAGGAGCCGCGACCTCGTTAGGGCCCAGGATGGCGTCAAGATCGACGTCCGAGATATCCTCATACTCGGCTTCTTCGGCTCCCGGGGTGCAAGCATCAAATAGCTCGGCCTCCAGAAAAGATAAATCCAACTCGGGATATACCCGAGAGATTTTTGCCCGAGTTTCCTCCTCGGTGAATCGGAATGCATCAGCACAGGCCTCCCTCCACTCCTCAGAAAATTGCATAGAGCCTTTGTACTCCTTCATAGCCGAGGTAATCTGCTTATTAGCTTCGGATAACTGGTTCCTGAGTTCAAGATTCATCTGGCGACTCGCGGCCAATTCCTCCTTTAGAGCTTTAAACTGCTCCTGCGCCTCGAGCTCGACCTTGGCCATCTGCAAAACATTGGAACGCTTGAGCCCACGCACAAAAGAAAAGTACCGAAAGCAAATAAGTGGGAGACACTATACCTCTTACTCCCGCCGAGCCATTTTATTACTCAGCTCTTCAACCCTTTCCAGGGCCTTCAATTTGGCCGTCGTATTTTGATGAAGACCCTCCTTGAGGTCATTAATTCGGGACTGCTTGTCCCCAACTTCTCGCCGAGACTGATCAAGATCATTGGTGAGCCTAGCAATCTGCTCATGTTGCCACTTTAACCGATTCTCCATATCAGCTAATTCCTTATTCAGATCGGCAAGCTGATCTCGCTGCCGCCGGCACTTGCGTTCCTCCTTCTTGAGCCTCCTGCTCCAATTACTTTTATCCTCGGAGTGACTAGCCCTCAGCTGGTTCAACCTTTTGTCGAAATACTGCTGCATGGTCTTAATCTCGTCGTCATGCTTTGCCTTAATTTGGGATAACTCCAGGCAAGCCTTGTCCGATTGTTCGTGGAAACCCTGAAGCTCTTTGACTTGGGCTTCGAGCCGAGAGGCCCTTTCGGCTGCAAGTCGGTGAGACTCGCTCACCCTCTCGAAATCCGCCCTAGCGGATGCCAAGGCCCTGGAAAGCCGACTGGTTGAATCCACCCACCCCGAAGGTCGGCCGCTTCCTTTCTGGCCTGAGCGCAAGCCCTAGTGGCCAAATTTAAGCGCCAATTCAGCACCCTTGTGACCAAGGCATTCTGCAAGAAAAACACAAGTAAGAAACCACGGCCCGGCCGACTTATCAAGGATTACAACCTTGGTACAATAACTTACCCGGGAGATGTAGTTTGAAGCCATCGTCATGAGAGTAGTGTTATTGATTTCGGGGAGAAGAAAAACATCCTTCGGCCCCCAAGCCGACCGAAAGCCGCCTCTATGATATCCTCGGCGACAGGCTCGTCCGTCGAGGAACTCCCCCCCGTGCGCAAAACAGACCTCATCAAGGCGGTGAGCATATCATCCACCTTCGGGCTGTGGACAAGAGTGCTCATAGCCGAAGGACTGGCTTGAGGAACTCTGGCCCGAGGAACCATCCGCTCGGCTTCCTTTGTCAGAACTCTAACCTGCAAGGCCTCTAATGCTTTGGCCTCGACTGAGGGAATCTCAGCTCGGACATCCCCTTCATTCAGTAGTAACTCTTCTTCTTCTTCTTCATCTCCTACTGATGCTTCGCCTCCGACAGACTCCACCCAAACTTTAACCTCTTCCACGACATCCCCGAGGACCGCGGAAGAGGAATCCTCAGCGGGAGACACCACGACCTCCACCAGCCTTTCAACAGGCAACTCCGCTTGAGCTTCAGTAGCCGCCACTGCCTCTCCTGACCCCTTCACCTGAGCAGGGGTCTCTTCCATATGCGGTGAACTCCTCACCGCTGGTGACTGAAAAACCTCCGGCAGGAGGATCGCTGGACCGACCGGTGACTGCCTAGCTCCTTCTTCATCTAGCCCACAAACGCCAACCTCTCAGCTAAAAACACACTAAATGGTTCAATCGAACAGAAATACCCAAACACATCGGCCATCGTAACCAAAGAGGAAAGGTACACTTACCTTGAGGGTCGATAGAGCTAAGCCTGATGGCGAAGAGGGCATCCTCTACCAACAGAGTGCTAGCTGATACCTCCGGACCATTGCGAAGGGTCATCATATCTCTCTTCTCCCGCTCACTCAACTTCGGGTGCGCCTCTGGATCCTTCACATAACTCGCCCATCCCCTCGGAAAATCTGAATCGATATTCCCTTCGACAATAAAAAATCGGGGTTCCACTCCTTTATCGAAGATGGGTTGTCGGTAATCATCTTGAATGACTTCCGAGGGCCAATATACGGCCACTCGAAGCCCCTCCCAGAAACCAGATTATGGCAAACTTGGAACATGGGAGGGTTGTGGTCACCCCAACGCGGCTGCACAACGAGATGAACCCAATGAGATTGCGCCAGCTATTCGGTGCTACCATTGTTGGACATATATTGTAAAACCTCATCACCTCCTGTACCAACGAGTGAAGAGGAAATCGAGACCTGCTCTAAGGCTCTCCTTGTAGAAGAAAACTCCATGACTTAACTCAGTCGAAACTCTATGTTCAGCCCTCGGCACCCGTAAGACTACGTCCCCATGAACCCTGTAAAGCCGACGGATTCTATCCAGATCCTCGAGGGTGACCTCTGAGGCAATGTCGTTTGGGCCCTTCATATTGATGGAATAAGGAACAGAACACGAACAAATGAACAGAGCTTAGAGAAAGAGCAGAAAATCTCTATGATAGGGACAAAGGGCGTGTTGCAGAAGGAGCATCATCCCAGCCCTCTTTAAATAAGTGCTTCAGAGAGAAAGCCCTAGATGCCAAAACCCCGGATACGAGAGCCAGAAATAAAGGAGTCCCGCCACGTGGAACTTCCGCTATCGCGGCTTGTTGAAAACGAGACGTTTCCTTCTCGAGCTACGGTGAAAAATGATGACAAACAGTGGCCCGTCATTTACAAGATTATCATTGCCCGCCTTTTTGAATCCCCAAATGAGATTTCTTCGGAATTCTACTCCCTATATCTGAACCTCTCATGTATGTGCACAAATTCTAAGGCAACCTCTTACGCATTCATTTTTACCCACTGAATCTCATACTCCATTAGAGCTCTCCCAAGAGCCCTGAGGAATTCTCTGTGAGAGTCTTCTCCTCACATCTGCTTGCTGTGAATCTCCACTAACTTGGGCATCGGAGGATCCTCCACAAAGGGCAACCCCCATAGCACCCTCTGCTTGTGGACTGTCTTGCAGGTTCCACCCTGAGACGATGAGATTGGTGCCTGGATCAGGAGCCAGAAGTGCACCTGAGTCGGAGAACGGATTTCCGCAGCAACATTTTATAATGAAACTTTAATTAACTTTATTTGAAACATGGGCATGAAGAACAGAAAAAAATAAAAAAATAAAAATTCTTGAAAGCAATTCATCATGCATGGAAAGAAAATATTTATTTCTTTTGTTTGGGTTGAATTTGTAAAACTTTGCTTTTAATCATATTTAGCCACGTAAAGTTCAGAAACGGAACGTGTACGAATAAAGCTTGCAAATTTTTTTATTATTAAATAGCATTAATATATCAATAGAAGAGTTGGGTGGCTATACGTGATAAACCCTTTTTTTGGTTAATTTCTTTTCTCTTCTACCTTTAGGTAGTGTTTGATAGAAAAAATATTATCCATGGATAAGTGTATGGGATAGAGTTTGTCCCCTGGCTATCCCTAGGAATATCCCTTGGCTATCCCATTGATTATATCAAATGCAAAAAGGTAAATCCATAGAATAACTTTTTTTTTTACTCTTATTTAGAGAGATAACCAGCTATTCATGCATTTTCTAGGAAATAAATTGAGAGGATATCCATGGATTATCCCTTTGATTAACTTTATTCCCAGCTATCCCTTATAGTTATGGCTTTTGGGAATAAGAGGGGATATCCAGAGGATATCCCCTCTTAGGGGATATCCTACCTTATCCCCTATTTCAAACACTACCTTAGATGTAGATAAAAAATATTGATAATTAAAAATTATATATAAATAAATATAGTTAAAATAAGAAAGTTAAGATAAATATATTTTAATTAAAGAAAAAAATAAAGTTATTGTAAAAATATAGAGATAAATGTAATGTAAATCTAATTTTTTTAATGTAAACCTATAAATACATCAATGTAAATAAATGGTCCGGTATATATAGAAAAAAATATAAATTAAAAAATATATTAAAAAATAATTAGTTGTAATTCAAATATATTTTTAAATCAAATAACATGAAAAAATAATTAAATAATTTTAGATTAATATTTTGTTATTGTTGCTTGTATAGATTTTTGCGAAGAGTGTGAAACCCTTAAAGATTGTGCGAAGATCTACATACAAAGGATTAGAGATCCTTAAAAATAAGAGAACCCAACTCTATGGCCACGAGAGATCCGTGGCACCCCCTTGGCGGCTAACTACTACTTTCGGTGTTTGAGAGGCAACCCTTCCGATATTAATATGAAAAAAAGATATCTTTAAAAATAGTTAAAAGGAAAGCTTCTTGGAGCATTTACGGAAGGAACAAACCATTATTGATTCATCACTCCAAGGGCATGTGCAAGATGAGTGCATGCATGGAAGACTTTATGGTCACATAAATAGTTTCAAGTAATATTTAAAATTTTGATGTATAAACTCATCTTTATCTTCTCTCTTTATTAAAAAAATAGGAATCCTATTATCCTTCGAGCATTTAATTTTCTTCTTTCTTTCTTTTTTTTTCTTTTTTTATTTTTGATAAAAAGAGATTGAAACCTTTGTTTAAGAAAAAAATAAGGAGATTGATATCCCACAAGATTTAAATCTTATTTCTAAATAAGGGTTTTATTAATAAGGCATACTCGGGCTTCCACAAAAAATAAGAAAGAAAAAAAAATTTATGAAGGTTAAAAGGTATTTAATAAAATAAGAAGGAAAAAAAGAAACTTTAAAAGGAAGGTCACCAAGCTTCTATATATGTTGAATGCGAACATCCATATGAAAATATAAATTTTTTTATATTTATATATTATATATATATATATAATTATATATACTATAAATTAATGCAGTAATCCTAATCCAAACCGGAGACGGAGAGACTGGCGTAGGATAAATATAATAAAAGACCACGTGTGGGCATCCCTCTTATAAAAAAGGAAAACGCAATACCTTCAGAACTTGGAAACGATTCTCCAAGGAAAACGCAGTCCCTTTAGAACTCGGAAACGATTAAAAAGGAAAACGCAATCCCTTTAGAACTAGAAAACGATTCTCCTAAAAAAAAGAAAACGCAATCCCTTTAGAACTCGGAAACGATTCTCTTATAAAAAAAAGGAAAAGACAATCACTTTAGAACTCGGAAACGAAGGAATCGGCGGCCCCTCCTATAAATTCTTCCGCGTTGCTTTCCCCTCGCAAAACAAATCCGAAGTCCAAACCGCTCTCGCCTTGGCGCTTGATCTGCTCGGCGACCACGCGGAGCCTGCAGTCTTCACACCCGTACGCCTAGATCAAGCGGAGCCTGCGATCGGTCTTCAAACCCGTACGCCTTTGGCGCTTGATCTCCTCGGCGACCAAGCCTGCTGTATGCTTTTTTTTTTTTTTTTAAAAGAAGGATTGTTTTAGAATCTTGAGAAAAAAATTTATTATCAGTGTTTTTTTTTAAGGGGGGTTCTTTTAAAATCTTGAAAAAATTTTTGTTATGAGTGCTTTTAATGTAGTCATTTGCAGCGATGCTAAGGATCGGATGAGATTTTTTTTTTTTATCTATCTGTTTGTTGATCAATTCTTTATATTGGTCTGCCTGAGTCTGTGGGGACTGTGCTTTCATCGGATCTATCTGTTTGTTGATCAATTCTTTATATTGGTCTGCCTGAGTCTGTGGGGACTGTGCTTTCATCGGATGCCAATGTATGATTTTTGTAGCACCTAGAATTTAATTATAATTCTTAGCAATTGCTCACCCACGTGTTTGTTACCAGTGAACGACTACGTTGATGTAATTTACAATGGGCTGTTGTATTTTGATGTCTTTATTTCACGGGGAAGTCGTTCTTTGCTCTGGGGCATTTTTAGCACGCTCAGTATATGAAAGATCATATCCCCTAGATGAAAGAGTTATTTCTATTTGTTTGATTGTGTTTAGATTTTAGACTCAGGTGCAAAAGAGACACGGATTAGTTAACTATGTGATACGTTTATTATGTATGTATATCAATAATGTACCTCTAGGAGATGCACTTTAATAATGGTTGAAAAAAAAATAAAAAACTAGGAAAAGATGCATAGGTGAGTTTTGGTGGCAACAAATTTAAAGAAATATTTATTAGAGGACAAGCTCCTAGATTTAAGAAAAAATTATGAGCCATTTTTTTAGTTTTCTGGTTTTATTTGCAGATTTTATAGCTTAACATTTTGTTTGTTGGTTGATTGAACTTTTTCTAAAGGAGTTTTTGTTGCAATTTTTTTTTTTAGGAAATGTATATATTTTAGTTTTACGGTTGAATTTGTTATTAGTTATTTCTTTTTTTTCTTTAATTTAATTCATTGCTTCTTTAGCTTTAGCTATGAGAGATATTCAGCCTTTTTTTCTCAAAATCTTTATTTATTATTTTCATCTTTCTTAGATCACTTCTTATGTCTGCTTCCATCATTGCTGCAATGGAAGCAAATCCTACTGCTAGGAGAAGAACAGTGGCAGTTGAAGAGAAGAAATCAAGGCTTTATGTGCTTACTGAAGGAGGAGTTAATGAGGATAATATGATTGTTAATGGGAAGGATCTAAGCCAGCGAAAAGCAAAGTCGCAAACTGTTCTTAGCATTCTAACCAAAATTTGTCTGCTTCTAGCAGCTCTTTTATGGCTGGGGCAGACATTTTGGAGATTGGCTGGTAGGATTGGAGACAATACTAACTCATCATTTCTTGCTTTGGATTATGAGGGTCAGCATTCTGAAATTGATGCATCTTTAAAGAAAATAGCTAACATGTTGCAAGTTCAGATAGAAGCCGTAGATCGAAAAGTTGGAAATGAGCTTGGGATCATGGCAAGGGAACTTAGAAAGCAAATTGAAGAGAAAGTAGCAATGTTGGAGAAGAAGTTGAAGAAGTTGGAAGTTAAGACTGATGGATCTCAAGCAATGGAATTTAGAAAGCAAATTGAAGAGAAAGTAGCAATGTTGGAGAAGGAGTTGAAGAAGTTGGAAGTTGAGACTGATGGATCCCAAGTAAGGGAACTTAAAAAGCAAATTGAAGAGAAAGTAGCAATATTGGAAAAGGAGTTGAAAAAGTTGAAAGTTAAGACTGATGGATCCCAAGTAAGGGAACTTAGAAAGCAAATTGAAGAGAAAGTAGCAATGTTGGAAAAGGAGTTGAAGAAGTTGGAAGTTAAGACTGATGGTTTAGAGAAGTCTTTGACTGAATTCAAGGACATGGGTCTGCTTTCAAAGGAAGAATTTGAAATATTTCGGGATGAGCTTGCTAGAAAACTAGATGATAGTGATACTGATGTTCATTTGGATCAAATTATGTCTTTTGCTAGGGATCTTGTTAAGAAAGAGATTGAAAGGCATGCAGCCGATGGACTTGGAAGGGTTGATTATGCTTTAGCTTCTGGTGGGGCCAGGGTGGTCAGTCATTCAAAGCCTCATGGTTTTCAGGAAGTGAACAGTTGGCTTCGTCCTTTTATAATTGGAAATGGAGTTCACCCTAGTGCTCACAAAATGCTGGAGCCAAGTTATGGGGAGCCTGGCCAATGTTTTGCCTTGCAAGGAAGTAGTGGGTTTGTTGAGATTAGGCTCAGAACAGGGATTATACCTAAGGCTGTCACATTGGAGCATGTATCTAAGGTAAGTTTTTGCTTCAATTGTTCTTTTCATTTTTCCTTTATAGCTATATTTTGAGGCATTTGGAACTTAGCACTTGTTTCTTTTAACTTTTTCTTTCCTATTAATTCATATAACACCTAATTACCGCTGATGCCTCTTTTTATATGGTATTTGCACAGAGCGTGGCTTATGACAGGAGCAGTGCCCCCAAGGATTGTCGAGTCTCTGGTTGGTTTGAATCAGATGATGATGATGACCCATCCAGCCAATCCAAGGTGTACCGCTTGAGTAAGTTCTCTTATGACCTAGAGAAGAGCAATGTGCAGACCTTCAACGTTGAGACAGCTCATGAGTTGGGTGTGGTGGTCAACAAAGTGCGACTAGACTTCACCTCCAATCATGGGAGTTCAGGTCATACGTGCATCTATCGCTTTAGGGTGCACGGCTATGAGCCAAGCTCCCTGGCAGCTATATCTTCTAATCTAATGGCTTTATAGGGAGCTGCAGTGCTCGTTGTGCACTGAACTACCCATGTATCCTCAATTCCTGGTTGCATTTTTTGCACAAGTAGTCTCCTCCCTGCTGCTGCTTAATTCGTCAACGGAGGGGACTGTAGAAACTTTCAATTATTTTTGTTGGGTTCTCCTATCTTTTTTCTTTTCCTACTAGCGTGAAAGGTAAGGTATTAATGGTGTTGTTTACACTCAGCCAGCACATGAATGAAGAATATATCTGAAATTAAATCAATTGATTCATACCTACTGTAATTTTTACCCTCTAGTTCAAGTGATGGTTGATACAATAATATTTATTTGTTTAAGCTATCAACATATGTTTGATTTATCATGATCCTTAAATAATAAAAAAAAATTATAAGATAATTCCTTCTAAACAAATGTTATATTTTCATGCCCTTTCTTTATTTTTTTTTTCCCCTGTTGAGCACCACTATAGGCTCTCTGCCCTGAATTAGGATTGTTTCTATTCATGGGGTAAATTAGGATTGGACCCGTCGAATAGCAATGTAATATTCTGCAACACAGCTCAGTAACCATCTGTTCAGCTCGTACAAAGATTTCCTCGATGAGTCAATCATGAGTGAAACTTAATGTTCTGCTCATGTGCTCACAATTGCAACTAACAAGTAATAAGAATAGCTGTCACGGGGTACTGAACATAAAAGCAAACTTGAAGGGACAAATTTGCATTTTCTGTTGCGTTGGTGTCCATTATTTCTACATGAAAAAGTTCAGAGCTTACATCCAGCATGGAGATAATAGAAGACTGACAGACATTAGAGTGCTGTCTACAGTAGGAACAAGGCGTTGCAGCATTTATTCTCAAATAAGGAAAGGTTATGCAGATAGGATAGCATCCTATCAGCAACAATCTGCACCCAAACAACACTTATCCAAATTATTTATGTACGTGCAATCACTTCCCCCTTATCATATGGTACTGGCAAAGTAACACCTGCTAGGTTTGTCTGAATGATGCTTATTAGACCTTTGCACTCAGATCTTGCAGACCGCAAACCAAATTTGCCGGTACTGATACATCCATCATCTTTGGATAAGCCAAGTTCAGATCTGGGCAAGAAAAGGAAAAAACATTCAACTTATGGTTCAAGAAAATAGGTGGTAAAATAGTTCAAAACTAAAACAATGAATTCATATCAGCCCAGAATCATATAAGCACTCACTTTCCATGATACCTTTGAATGTATCCTACAGAAAACATACGAGGTAAAGTTAGTAAGGATTAACATTGGCAGCAGAAGCAAGTGCATTCATTATGTATAAAGAATAAAATAGTGCAGCGAGATACAGATGGAAGATAGAATTGCTATTTTTCACATTTTGAAAAATCACCGCATGAATCTGGTTTCAGTCTTCAGATTAGTATCATTCAATATCCACAATAACCAGACAAGGCATTCCTTAGGAATTGTTCAAAAAAGTTGTCATAAATGCAAAAAATCAACATTATCTTCAGTACCCAAAAAAAAAAGAAGAAACAAAGAATATTTATCTAGTTGGTCTTTTGCAACAAGCTACACACAGGAGACAACCTTGCAAAGAAGGGATGGCCAATGAGATCCAGCTTGTGCTCTATAAGCTAGTCAAAAACCAACAAATCACCTATTTGTTCAGATGTCTATTCTCAAGACAAATCCTGGAGTCACTTGCCAATGCAGTGGGACTGAGTAGGATGCCTTCTAATGTTCTGAAACTTCGGTTGATATGGAGAAGAAAGAAAGTACCAGCTGTAGCTAGAAAATACTGGGATCAATTGATCATATCATTCATGTGGCATCTATAAAATGAGAGAAATTCGAGAATTTTGCTCAAGAAAAGCTCCTCTCAATCAACGGTCCTCCATAGGACCATAGCCTCCTTCACTATGGGGGCAACCTCTGCCCCAAGAAATAGTTAAGCTCCCACAAAAGATTTTATAATCTTCTTTCTTCTATTTCTTTCTCATCTCTCTTGTAAATTCCATGATTTTAACAAAGTTTGCTCATGGAGGAAATCCTATTCCCTCATAATTCCTTCAAAAAATTACCGCCCCCCAACCTGTGATCTCATGATCTCAGCAGCCAGGTGATCAGGCTTTTAAGCCATGCAGCTAATTGCAGCTAATTGTTAAAACATTGTGCAGATAACAAATTCCAAGATCCAAACTTAGGAGCATACTTTTATCCAATTCACTGTAAATTTCTTTGCATTAGGCTGGTCCTCTGTTACCTCTCAGCACGAAGCTACACAAGATGCTCTAGCTCCTCAACACTACAAATGAAATTGGTATTAAAAAGCCTTGTCCCTTTCTAATGAAAAGTACCTGAGATCTAAGGCCTCCACACTAAAAGAAAATGTAGAAAAAAAGAAGAATGTAGAAAAGAATAAGAAGTAAAGAAAAAGGAAGTTAAAAGAGGAAGTCGAGGGATGTTTTATTAATTTTGGCTTTTTCCTGGAGTCCAGTTTCTCCAAGACAGCCTTTGGTATTGGGTCCCAATATCTTATGCACCATTTGGCATAGATGAAGGCCCAACCAAGAGACGAAGAGAACCCTGAGATCCTCCAAAGATGCAGCTAAGTTCAAAAATGCTGAACATATGGATATTCCTAAGATTTTTCATACCAGAGTAAAAGGATCTTTCCTATTTGACAAGAAGTTTGAGATCTACAGGTGAAATTTAAAGAAGTATTTGGCCTTCTGTAGTCAAATTCTGAAGGTTGATCTGATGTCATTTTGAAGTTCTATGAATAGATGTAATTTGTTGATCATTGGATGGCCGGTTCAATGCATCTTCACAACAAGCAGGGAGCAAGTAAAAGAGGGGGTTGGGGAAGGATCACTATAATGAGGGGTTTGAGACTTTTCCATAAACTAAGACTGAAACAAGTGCTTGCAAACCCTTCCAATCGCTAACAGTAATAAACTGAGTATAAGATGACTGTGACTCTCATAAAGGCCAAGGGCTCAGAATAGAAATTCTAGAATGTGATCGACAGTTGTTCATGCTTTAAAGTGTTCTCATTGGACTGATGGTTTCAGAAGGATGAGCTTTATGATAGGTAGTTAGGTGGATCAAGGGGCATATGATGCAGGATCACTTGTGGGGGGCGGGGAGAGAATTGCATGAGAGGACACTTGAGTTAGGATAGTTTAGGGTGTGAAGTAGTTTTAGTTCTTGCTATCCAAACTCCTGAGAACAGGACTGGAAGTAAAAGTATCAGCAAATGCTAGGCCAAAAAAAATTGTTTTGGATTTTTGGGTGAAGAGCTGGTAAGAAAAAGGAGCATAAGGAATGTAAACCTTAGTCTAAAGGTCTGCTGTAGATTTTGAACCAAAATATAGTAAACATTGAGCATAGAACCTTGTAGAATGCAGCAAATCACCAAGAGAGGAATCAACATAGATCTTAGAATAAATACATTGATATGTTAATCATATAACTCATAATATGGAGATATAGAATCTGTTGGCCAAAATCTTATAAGAAAATTAAGCAACAACAGTCAACAATAAATTGAACAAGAATAATATAGTATAAAAAGAAGAGGAAAAAAAGAGAACAAACCTTGCCGAAGGAGTTTTCCCTATTCCTTCATAAAATTCAGCACACCATATTTTTTTCAATAGCTTTTTCTGGACTCTTTATAGGTGTTACTAATCCTCTAAAAATACCTATTTTGTGCCATTGAGGACTCAAAAATGTAGGAAGAAAAATGTTCTTGAAGTCCTGCTAATTATCAGCTTTTTGACTCTTACCAGGACCCCTAAAAGATCACAGTTATTGTAGCATGTAATGTTCATGCCACTTCTCTATCTAAAATGTGTCAATTTATAAAACACATTGCAGACTTACAACATTTTTAAACCAAATAAAACAAAAAGATTCTTGGACTACTGATGCTTTTTGACCATTCTATGGACCCAAAAGATGCTCCAGCATCTGGATGCCAATCTGAGATTTGATGATCAGGTGGGTAATTGGAATAAAATGAAATGAGATTCATGGGAAAACACATATTTAGCATCTAAAATATTAACTTTGTGATCAGAGGTGACTAGAATATATATATATATATATATATATATATCAGACTATTTCACCCAATAATTTGCTGCATATCAAGGTCCAATCTTTGCAGCACACAAAAATATCTAGCATTGAGAGAATTGGTGATTCCACAAGGTTATACTACCTGGCTTTAACATACCATAAGGGTTTTCAAATTCCCTGAATCTACACTCTGTTGTCAATATTGAAAAATATACTAATAATTTCATCTATTTAATCTAGAATTACCTTGAACAGTTGTGTTGAGAAATTTGGGAGATTGTATTTACCCCAACCTTATTGATTTTGATGATTTCCAAAAGCCATGAGTATTTCAAAGGAAATAATGAGTTTATTAATCAAAAACCTTGAGCTTATTCAAAATGAAAGCAATGGACTCTCAATGTTTAAATTCACTGAGTTTTGAATCAATTTGAAAAAGAAGTTTCAAGCTCTATATTTAAGATTTCAAAAAGGAATTTTTACACGTTATATTTCAATCAATGATTTCTTGAAACATGTCTTAAATTCATGCTAATGTCATATTTATTGTATTCAAGTCAAAATATCATTTAAAATTATTCTTGGACGAATTTCAAAGTCAATCAGAAAAATTTCTGATTTTTGATACGTTTCGGAGCCGACTCTAGAGTTTCAGAGTCAACTCCAGTAAGTAATAGAAATTTCTGATTTTCTCGAGTCGACCCTTGGATTTCAAGAGTCGACCCCTGACTCTGTGCGAGCCGACTCCGGACTGTGCGAGTCGACTCCGCTCAAACAATAGAAAGCATATTTTTTGAGCGCTTCTCGAGTCGACTCCCCATTTTCCTCGAGTCGACCCCCGACTGTCAGGAGTCGACACTTTGGTTCTTCGCGAGTCGACCCTCTAATGTTTAAAATGTTTCAATTTTTAGTAATCGACTTCGAGCCGACTCCCACAATGCTCGAGTCAACTCCACGAAATTCTGGGCGCGATTTTTCACGATGACACGTCACTCCAACGGTAATATTTTCAAATAACGGCTATATTTCTGTGTTTCTAACGGATATATTTTTGCAGAATCTATAAATAGAGGAGCTCTATTCAAATCAAGAAGATGAAGAAAAACAACAATAGAGTGGTGAAAAAGAGAGAAAAGAAAATCTTTCAAAAAGAGGGAAAAACAGAGCTTCATTGGAAAAATCGTTTGAGTCAAGAAAAGAGATTCAAAAGGAGTGAAATCAAAAAGAGAGATTCGTGTGCTCCAGATCTACAATCTACAAAAAGTTAAAGAGGAGATCCCAAAGCAACCAAGAGCAATATCAAGATCTTCCAACCTAGAAGAAAAAGAAGAAAAGCTTCAACCAACGTCCAAAAGCCCCAAAGCTAGGAGAATCTGTGCTGAGGCCTGATTCCACACTTCAAAGGAGTTGGAGAAGAGAAGCAAAGAAGCCAAGCCTGCTTTCAAGCTTATTTAATCAGGCTTTTCTAAACCTAAAGCTTTATTTTGATTATTCTGCTCTAGAGGAGCTGTTTGTATTTAAACTCTAAATTATTTACTTGTGTACTGATTCAATTAGTGGATTGAATCAGTGGAGGTAGTTGTACCTCGTTGTAAGCTTGGGATAGCTTACGTTTTGGGTTCGTTGTGATCCCGTTAAAAACAACGAGTTGGGTTTTGTGCTGGTAAGCCCGTGTAAAACCGGCTGGGTTCATTGTGCGCCCGAGAAAACAATAAGTTTGAGTTGTGAGCTTGTAAAACAACTCGGCTGTAATCTTAGGAGATTATAGTGTGGACCCAAGTGAATCTTGGGAGTGGACGTAGGTGTGAATTGCACCGAACCACTATAAAACCTTGTGTTTGCCGTGCTCATTTGTCTCTCACTCTATCTCTCCTATATTTCTGTTTGTGCATTGCTTATAAGTTAATTTCTCTCACTTGCACATCTTGAGTTAATTTGTTTAAAACATTTCTAAAAGTTTAAATTTTTAAGAACCCAATTCACCCCCCCTCTTGGGTTGCCATCTGGGCCAACAAGTTTCATAGTACAGAGTATGTTAGAACTTCTGATAGTGAACATTGGATGACCTTTACTAGTTGATTTACAGTAGGCACAGTAGAAGCACTTTTAGTGTATCAGAAACTAAGAAAGATATTCAATTATTATACCTGAAAATCTGTCCTTCCATAGCCACATATCAGCAAGGCATCACCAGTAAAAGCCATCCTGGGATGAGGCTGATTGGATCCATCTCCTGTTACATAAGTAACACAGCCAACGGTGTGACCTGGTGTAGCACGGACCTGCAAATTTTAAAGTGTTCCAGAAATGAAGTAGTGAAGATACATGATATAATCCAAAGTTAGCTGGATTGAAATTCATTCATGAAATATTCTCCCAATTGTGCGAATTCATAAGCATATCTTCTAACAAAGATCATCATCAAAAATCAAAACCTTTCTCAAATAACTTGGCAACTGGCATGACAAACTTAAATAAGGGAAGGGGGATGGAGAGAGAGAGAGAGAGGGAGTATTCAGCAACTTTCCCTAAATATAAAGAAACAAAAATACTTATATATATATATATATATATATATATAAAGAAAAATTATCCCACAGCAGTGAATAAGGTGACTGATGACAAGAATTTTGTCTCCTTTTTTTTTCATTTTGGCTGGAAGAGATCTAATAACTAAACTCTTGAATATGAAAAAAAAAAGATACATGATAAAATCAAAATAACAAGACACTGAAATAATAGCAACAATATCTTTCATTTCTTTAGACGTCTGTAATCACTTCAAGAAGATTGATCAACTTGATTTAAGGCCTCATATATATATATATATATATATATATATATGTATGTATGTATGTATGGATTTCATGCATTGGTTTGCATTTCTGTTATTGCACAGTTGAACAAAATGGATCAGCATATATGCAGGCATGCAGTCAGAACATTTAAAAAGCCAGCAGTATTTTCAAGTAAATGTTTTACAGTCATAACAAGAAATAACAAGAAGCTTGTGCATGAACAATGCTGGCCATATATCCCTCTTGATTATAACTATGATGATGTTAACTCTTTCATAGGATGCATTAGTGTCCAATGAGCATCCGAAAACATTGAAAATGAGCAAGTTTGTATTGCACTCAATTAATGAGAATATATCACAACCAATAATGGCCCTACCTCCAGAAAAAGATTGCCAAAATATATTTTATCACCATGTTTGACTACATGATCTGCTTTTGCGTTGCTAGCTTTGGAAATGACAGACTTCACACCTGGCATCTTACCCTGCAAGGAATAATTCCCGTTTATACATAAAGAACTTGGTCCCATGAATCTTCTTTAATTTATTTGATCACAAATACATAATTCAATTTATTTGACAAACAAATAATTAAATTGCATAATTCAATTTATTG
>UESW01004674.1:240698-265863 GCA_900491605.1 Calamus simplicifolius | reverse complement strand
GGCAGGCCTAGGAAATCACCTTGTGAAAATGACACCGCCCAATGGCGGTTGAATGCTTGACGCGTACACTAAGAAGACCCGCATTGGAAAAGGCCAACAGAATAACTGCCTTACGCAAAAAACAAAGTGTCCTTCGGCGAGTGACAAATCCGTCTCATTTGCTTGGGCAGAAAATGAGACGATTTCTTATAGACCGGACTATCCACCAAATCCCAGCCCCAGTTGAGGTATTCACGCAGTTTTTGGTCATATCGCGCCGAACCATTTTATGCCTCGGCCAAACAAGCCAATTTCTTATTTCGGATAGATCGAACTATCTGCTTAGCCTTGGCCTCGATCGGGACGTTTCCCAAAGTTCTAGCCGACTCTTCTATGCTTTAGTGCACCAAACCATCTGCTTAACCTCGGCCTCGATCGAGACGTTTCCTTAAGTTCAAACCGAGCTAGCTTACGTCAGCGAAGCAAATCGGTTCAACTTCGAATAAACAGGACATTCAATTTGGAAAGAATAAACCGACCTAAGAACATGAATTGATTATGATTCGTTCGCCGTCAGGAAAAACTTGTGACAAAAAGATTATCCGAAAAAGACAAATAAGTGGAGAAAAAGATCTATTCATTAAAGTTTTGGCCAGATTACAAATCTGAGAGGCAAAAAATACATAAGCAACCCTTAAGAATCAGGGTTCGGGTCGATCCCAGGAGCCTCCTCGGTAACATCCGGAGGACTTAACTTGCTTCACCCACTTCAAATGTTGTTCGGAGAGAAATCTCAGGTTCCTCGATAGCGAGCTGAGGGCGTTCTTCAGGAGCGTGGCCTCACTAGGGCCCAAGATGGGGTCAAGATCGACGTCGAAATATCCTCATACTCGGCTTCTTTGGCTCCCGGGGTGCAAGCATCAAATAGCTCGGCCTCCAAAAAAGATAAATCTAACTCGGGATATACCCGAGAGATTTTCGCCCGAGTTTCCTCCTCGGCGAACTGGAATGCATCGGCACAAGCCTCCCTTCGCTCCTTGAAAAATTGCACAGAGCCTTTGTACTCCTCCACAGCCGAGGTAATCCACTTGTTAGCTTCGGCTAACTGGTTCCCGAGTTCAAGATTCATCTGGCGACTCGCGGACAATTCCGCCCTTAAAGCTTTAAATTGCTCCTGCGCCTCGAGCCCGATTTTGCCCATCTGCAAAACATCAGAACGTTTGAGCCCACGAACAAAAGAAAAACACAAGAAACCACGGCCCAACCGACCAATCAGGAATTACAACCTTGGTACAATAACTTACTCGGAGATGTAGTTTGAAGCCATCGTCATGAGAGTAGCGTTATTGATTTCGGGGAGAAGGAAAACATTCTTCGGCGCCTCGAGTCGACCGAAAGCTGCCTCAATGATATCCTCGACTGCAGGCTCGTCCGTTGAGGAACTCCCCCCAGCGCGCAAAACAGACCTCATCAAGGCGGTGAGCATATCATCTACCTCCATGCTGTGGACAAGAGAGCTCATAGCCGAAGAACTGGCCTGAGGAACTCCGGTCTGAGGAACCATCCGCTCGACTTCCTCTGTCAAAACTTTAACCTGCAAGGTCTCGAATGCTTCGGCCCCGACTGAGGGAACCTCGGCCCAAGCATCCCCTTCATTTAGCGATTCTTCTTCTTCTTCTTCTTCTTCTACTGATGCTTCACCTCCAATAGACTCCACCTGAACTTTAACCTCTTTCACGACGTCCTCGGGAACCACGGAAGAGAGATCCTCAGTGGGAGGCACCACGACCTCCACCAGCCTTTCAACAGGCAGCTCCACTTGAGCTTCGACAGCCGCCACTACCTCTCCTGACCCTTCCACCTGAGCAGGGGTCTCTTCCATGCGCGGTGGACTCCTCACCGCTGGTAACTAAAAAACCTCTGGCAGGAGGATCGTCGGACCGATCGGCGACATCTCCTCGGCATCGTCTGACACGACTACTATTTGGAGAGGGAAAACCCCAACAGCTCCCTCGAACTCCCCCAGCGATTTCCTCTGCTACTTTGCCCCCCCTCTGGTAGGGAGGGCTCATCAACCACGGTTTGCGCTCCCGCTTCCTTCCTTATTAGGATAGGAGAGTGGTGAATGGTACTATCCTTCTTCGGTCCCTTCGGCGAGGCTCGAAGGGTGAGACCTCTTCTCGGATCTGTGTTTTTCCCCAGAGCTGGAGCCCCTATGATGCTTGCCCAGCTCCTTCTTCATCTGGCCCACAAACGCCGACCTCTTGCTGAAAACACACTAAACGGTTCAATCGAATAGAAATACCCAAGCACACTGGCCGTCGTAACCAAAGAAGAAACGTACACTTACCTTGAGGGTCGATAGAGCTAAGCCCGGCGGCGAAGAGGGCATCCTCCGCCAACAGAGTGCTAGCGATACCTCCGGACCATTGCAAAGGGTCATTAGATCTCCTTCTCTTGCTCGTTCAACTCCGGTGCGCCTCTGGATCCTTCACATAACTCACCCATCCCTCGAAAAATCTGAACCGATATTTCCTTCGGCAATAAAAAATTGGGGCTTCCACTCCTTTATCGAAGATGGGTTGTCGGTAATCATCTTGAACGACTTCCGAGAACCAATATACGGCCACTCGGAGCCCCTCCCAGGAACCAGGTATGGCAGACTCGGAACATGGGGAGGGTCGCAATCACCCCAACGCGGCTGCACAACAAGATGAACCCGATGAGATTGCGCCAGCTATTCGGCGCCACCATTGTTGGACATATATTGTAAAACTTCATCACCTCCTGTATCAGCGGGGAAGAGGAAACTGGAGACCTGTCCTAAGGCTTTCCTCGTAGAAGAAAACTCCACGACTTAACTCAGTCGAAACCCTATGCTCAGCCTTGGCACCCGTAAGACTACATCCCCAGGAACCCTATAAAGTCGACGGATTCTATCCAGATCCTCGAAGGTGATCTCTGAAGCAACATCGCATCGACCCTTCATATTGGCTGAATGGGGGGTAGGATACGAATAGGCAAGCAAGAGCTCAGAGAAAGAGTGAAAAATCTCTATGACAGGGCAAAGGAGCATTGTAGAAGGAGCGCCGCCCCAGCCCTCTTTAAATAAGTGCTTCAGAGAGAAAGCCCTAGATGCCAAAACCCCCGATACGGGTGCCAGAAATAAAGGAGTCCTGCCACGTGGAACTTCCGCTAACGCGGCTTGTTGGAAACGAGGCGTTTCCTCCTCGAGCTGCGCGAAAAATGATGACGAAACGGCCCATCATTTACGAGATTATCATTGCCTGCCTTTTTGAATCCCCCAAAAGAGATTGCTCTGGAATTCTACTCCCTATATCCGAACTTACACTTCACTAGGAGTGGGGGACATATGATGAGGGGTAAAATCATCATTGCATTATTGATCGCCCACATCGATAATTGGGTCATGCCCAATTCAAACACCCTACCAGCCAGTCGGCATAACATCCAAGCGACGAAGCCGAATCACCTTTGACAAAGTCGGGTGGCCCCGACAACCCGAGCTATCCTCATACCTCGGCCATTTAAGCCGAGCCATTCCTCGGTAACCCGAACTATCCTCATACTTCGGCCATCTGAGCCGAGCCATTCCTCGGTAACCCGAGCTATCCTCATACTTCGGCCATCTGACCGAGCCATTCCTCGGTAATTCGAGCTATCTTCATACCTTGGCCACCCGAGCCGACCGTACCTCGGCCATTCGAACCGATCCATTCTATACCTCAAAAACCAGGTTATTCCTCATTCTAGCCGAACCACGCATTCAAAATACCTCTGGAATCCCAGGAGAGTTCGAATTCACTATAACTGAATAAGATTTCAGACGACGAATCATGCCCAAAAGTGGCCTAGGACCCGCAAGAGTGGCCTAGGTCTATGTGATCACTGAATCTCAAGGCATTAACCAGCTCTCCCAGCCGTCGATCCTCTAACTGACAAATGTGGACCCTACCAGCCTCGTAACAAACTTAATTCGAGTCCGTCTCGAATCCTAACAGTTTTCAGATCCCATCCAGGGCACGTCCAAGGAATCAGGTGATCGCCTATAAATACCACAGCCCACCAACCTTCCAATTTTGTACGCAGTTCTTACGCATACTTTTACGCTATTCACTAGCTCTGATACTCCATTGAAGCTTCCCTTGAGCTCAGAGCTCTCGAGAGAGAACACTCGCCAAAAGGGGAACTCCTTTATGAGAGTCTTCTCCTCACATCTGCTTGCTGTGAATCTCTACTGACTTGGCGTCGGAGGGTCCTCCGCAGAGGACAACCCCCATAGCACCCTCTGCATGCGGACTGTCTTGCAGGTTCCACCTCGAGGCGATGAGATCGGCGTCCGGATCAGGAGCCAGAAGCGCATCCGAATCAGAGAACGGATTTCGGCAACATTACTAAACAATATCTTGCAGCATCAACATCTCCACACTTTGAGGAAAATGCAATCAGAGTATTCGTAACATAAACATCTGAATCATATCCCGTTGCTTTAATTGCAAGTGAATGGGTGAGCTTACCCTCTGGTGTTGCTTCAGAATGCGCTAATGCTGAAAGTAAGCTGACAATGGTGCTCTCAAGTCTGGCCTAACACCTTCCAGACTCATCCAACAAACGAAATTATAGCTCCCTTGGTTCTTCCAGCATATGCATAGACTGCGACCATGGAATTCCATGACACAACTGACCTCATTTCGATGGAGATCTCAGTAAAGATAGATTCAATATAGCCAGCCCAGATCCTCGCGCTTGGCATAGGCAGCAATCTAGGTGTTGGCCAGCGTAATATCAACTCTGATTTCCAACCGAATCTCCAAAAAGTGGAGAGCTTTCAGTATGCTCGGATTCTTCTCTTACCCGCAAGACCGATTCATGCTTATGACGATGATCGAATCAGGGCCGATCTCGGCCAATCTCATGCGGCGAAAGAGAAATAAAACCCTGGCGAGAGAACCCAGGATAGATAATTCCATGATCATGGCATTCCAAGCGGCAGTGTCTCTGTCGGGCATAATTTCAAACGGAACATTCGCAGCTTCCAGCTGCCGGCACTTGACGTCCATGCCCCCATCGACGTCCCTATAAAGAAATGGGAGGAGAAGAGGGATTTGAGGACGTGGGATGGATGATTTAGGGCTTGCGGGTGTGGGAAGCCGCGCGCAGGCTTTGAAGAGGAATGGGAAGGTGAGGTGGTCGTGGTGGAGGCCAGATCGCTTCATCCGGCGGCACATAAGGAGAGCTTCTCCACCGAGGCCCTGGCGGATGCTGTGATGGCGGAGTTCCCAGAGGCAACGGTCGGTGATTTAAACGGAAGGTCGACTTCACGGCAATGGCTCACTTTGCTGGCGGGAAGGTGCGCGCACGCGTATGCACACAAATACATATATACGTACGCATACGTATAGCTGGACCTTGCTCAACTCCAAGTTCGATTGCCTTCCACTATTAAATACGCAGGATCTCGATGTGAAAGGCAACGCATTAATCATCCCCTTCTACTTGATGAAATACTAATAACAATAACAACAATAATAATAATAATAATAATTGTTGAGGAATAAAATCTCTATGCATCAATAATCGTATTTATGGCTAAGGCTAGCCTTGATTCCTACCCGCTGTGCGACACCCGTCACGGATAAATCAACCTCGGTTGGTCGGAGCGCCCTAGCCCCCACCGAGCCAAGGTTCCCAAGGAGCGAGCTATCGTCTATCGTCTTTCGGCCCCTCGAGCCGAGCTATCGTCTCTCGGCCCTCGAGCCGAGCTATCGTCTCTTGGTCCCTTCGGCCGAGCTATAGTCTCTCAGCCCCTCGAGTCGAGCTATCGTCTCTCGGCCCCTCGAGCCGAGCTATCATCCATCGTCTCTGGCCCTAACCAAGCCATCCCATCACCCGGCCCTTCTAGCCGATCTCTTCTATCACTTGGCCTAGCCCGAGCGATACCTATACCTCTGCGGAATTCGCGGGAAAGCTTGAAATAGTAAGATTCCAAACAGGAATTATATCTGAAAGTGGCCTAGAACCCTGGAGCCTATGCCCCCACCAAATCTCGAGACATCAACAAGCTCTCCCAGCCGTCGATCCTCTAACTAACCAGATACGAATCCTACCGATCTCATAACAAACTGGATTCAGATCTCAACGGCTTTCGGACCCACGACGCTCCCCAACCAGGTGATCCTCTATAAATACCACAGCCTCAGATCCCCTCAGGTACGCCATCTCTTATGCGCACACTCTCACTACCTTTGCTTCCGCCATTAGCGCTCTGCTCAGAGCCTGGGAGGACTCTTCAGCGAGAGCCTTCTCCTCATTTTTTGTTGACTGTCGATCTCCACTGACTTGAGCGTCGGAGGGTCTTCCGCAGAGGGCCACCCCCAACGCCTCTCGCGTGAGGACTGTTTTGCAGGTCCGCCCAGGAGGAAGCCCTCTCGAAGCCCGAATGCGCCCGAGTCGGAGGACAAGATTTCAGCAGCAACAAATTGGCGCTAGAGGAAGGGCCCTCAAGTCCCTAAAAACTTGTGATCCAGGAGACAAGGATCTCAGTCTGCAAGAGAACTCCTCCCATGGCCAACCGAAGAAAGGCTACCTCCGAAGTCCGAGATCAGGTCGCCTCTCAAAGGCCTGATCCAGTGAGCAGTGTCGCCGCCACCACCGCCAGTCGAGACTCCATCGCCACCAGCGGCCCGGTGACCCAGGACCAGTTCGCCTTACTGGTCCAGTAGTCAGGCTCTGGCCCACCTGATTCAGGGGCGCTCCGAAGCCCCCCGTCGGCTGCTCCTGCTCCTCACCCTTCTGAGGAGGATGCAGCCCCCGCTCATCCAGCGATCTCTTCTTCCAACCCGCATGGGGTTGCGGACCCCCCTCGCCGTCCCAGAGAAGCTGAGCTAGCTCCCCAAGGAGCCCGCGTCAAAGATCTCCCTAGATCTCGCGGGCCCGATCTCTCTCCCCGGTGTATTCTCGCCATGATTCAACACCGTCTCAGTATCCTCCTCGTCCTGCCCCTTCTGCTCTTCCTGACGAGGAGATCCGCCGCCAGCTCCAAGAAATGCGTCAAGAGCTTGACGCCGCCAAGCAAGCCCATCCGCTTCAGAATAAAGGAGCAGGGCATCCCTTCTCTAAGAAGATCATGGAGGAAGTGATTCCCTCCCACGTCAAGCTGCCTGCCATCGAGCCTTATCATGGCTCCTCCGACCCCGACGATCATCTCAGCAGCTTCCGATCAATAATGATGTTCCACGGGGCATCAGATGCGATCCTCTATCGCGCCTTCCCTTCCACCCTCAGGGGATCTGCCCGAACCTGGTTCAATGCTTTGAAACCAGGTTCCGTTAATTCTTTGACGAGCTGAGCCGCCTTTTCATCAGCCAGTTCGTCAGTAGCCGCCACCGACGGAGATCCGACTCCCTCTCTGAGGTTAAGCAGAGAGAGGGGGAGTCCCTGAAGAAGTATCTCGGCCGTTTCAACACGGCCATGCTAGAGGTGGACCACCTTAATCATGAGGTGGCCATGTCCGCCCTAGCAGGCGGAGTATTGAAGGAGAGTGACTTTTACCTGGCCTGGAGGTCAGCTACCCTCCAAACCTCTCGACATGATGGCCCTGGCAGACAAATATGCCAGAGTCGAAGAATCACGGAGAGCTGCCCGAGCCGAGCTAACGAAGAAGAAGGAGCCCAAGGGCTCAGATAAGCACCGACCTGCCCGGCCAAGCCCGCCTCGCGCCAGAGGATTCCCAGCCGCCACCAAGGAACCGCACTCGGAGCCCGCCTAGGAGGTTCCACCGGTTCACTCCGCTCACTGCCCCAAGAGCGGAGATCCTTATGGAAATCGAGCGCCAACTCCCTCGACCTCCTCCTCTCGAGGGAATGGCCCGGAGAGATCCCGCCAAAGTATTGCCGCTACCACCGCGACCATGGCCACGACACTGAAGAGTGCTGGCAACTAAAGAATGAGATTGAAAGGCTCATCCAGCGGGGTAGACTGGATCGGTTCAGAGGAGCCCCCGAGCCAAGGAAGGGGCGATCGCCGGCCTGAGCCCCAGCAGCAACCTCCTCCTCCTCCAAATCCTCGGTCGCTGGCCACATTAACATGATTGAGGCGGTCAGTCCTTCAGGCGGGAGGGACGATGAAGAAGGTCCGGCCGAAGAAAGCATGACCTGATAAGCTCTTTCTCCAATGATGACTTCCAGGGATACAGTTCCCGCATGATGATGCGCTAGTTGTATCTCTTAATTTGAACAACTATGATGTAAGCCAAATTCTCATTGATAGTGGAAGCTCCGTCAATGTTTTGTACCTTGATGTGTTTGTGAAGATGAAGCTTCTCATGGAGAATTTCGAGCCGTGGACTCCACCCTAATGGGGTTCACCGGCGATGTCATTATCCCGGAGGGGGTCGTCACCTTGACGGTCCGTGCGGGGACCTGGCCCCGCGTGGCCACTGTGTATGCAGATTTCCTGGTGACCAAGCTCGGTCGCCCTACAACGCAATCTTGGGAAGACCCGGCCTAATGTCCTCAGAGCCGCCGTCTCCATCCCCCATCTTGTTATGAAGTTCCCTACCGAGCGAGGGGTAGGTGTAGTTCGAGGAAGCCAACTATAGCTCGGCAGTGTTTCGTCACCAGCCTGCAATCCAGATTGCCCGAGGTTGATGGACTAGACGCTCGGGAGGATTTCGCCGAGCAGCGAGGAGAACCAGCCGAAGAGCTGGAGGAGGTGCCACTGGACGAAGCTCGGCCTGACCGAACCATAAGGATCGGGTCGCTGCTGAAAGGGAAGCCCGGCTGGAGCTGATCGACTTTCTTCAAAAAATGCTGATGTCTTCGCCTGGTCAGCCTCAGACATGCCTGGGATCAGTCCGGACGTCCTTGTCCACCGTCTTAATGCAGACGAGATGTCCGACCCGTGAAGCAAAAGAAAAGAAGCTTCGCCCCTGACCGGCAGAGAGCAATTGAAGAAGAGGTGGACAAGCTCATCAAGGCAAACTTCATTCGGAGGTGAATTATCCAAGCTGGCTGTCCAATGTTGTTATGGTGAAAAAGTCGAACGGCAAATGGCGAATCTGCATCGACTTCACCGACCTTAATAAAGCATGCCCGAAGGACAGTTTCCCTCTCCCCCGGATCGACCAGCTCGTGGATGCCACTTCGGCCATCAGATGCTGACCTTCATGGACGCCTATTCAGGCTATAACCAAATTCGGATGGCACCCGAGGATGAGAAAAGACCGCCTTCATAACCGACCGAGGTACCTATTGTTACCGAGTCATGCCTTTCGGTCTGAAGAATGCAGGCGCCACCTACCAAAGGCTGGTGAACAAAGTCTTCAAGGAGCAAATCGGTCGGAACATGGAGGTATACGTTGATGACATGCTGGTCAAAAGCAAGGAAGCTTCCCAGCATATCGAAGACCTCTCAGAAGCTTCGCGACACTCCGAAAGTATCGGATGAAGCTCAATCCAACAAAGTGCTTCGGCGTCACCTCGGGAAAGTTTCTGGGCTTTATGGTTTCTCAGCGAGGCATCGAAGCCAACCCCAGAAGATTCAAGCCCTTCAGCAAATGGCCCCCGACATCTGTCAAAGAAGTCCAGCGCCTGACCGGAAGGATTGCGGCCCTCAACCGCTTCGTGGCTCGGTCGGCCGAGAGGAGCCTCCCTTTCTTCAAAGCTCTCCGATCCGCCAAGAACTTTCAATGGATTCCTGAATGCCAAAAATCATTCGAAGACCTCAAGAAGTATCTCGGCTCACCCCTCTCTTAGCAGCCCAATCCGGGAGAGATGCTATTTTTGTACCTGGCAGTTTCAGAAGGCACAATTAGCTCGGTTTGGTCAGAGAAGAGAAGAAGACCCAAAAGCCGATCTACTATGTCAGCAAACTGCTCCGGACGCCGAGACGAGGTACACCCGAATTGAGAAGCTGGTGTTGGCCCTGATAACGTCGGTTCGGAGGTTACGACCATATTTCCAAGCGCATTCTGTGACAGTCCTCACCGACCAGCCCATCAAGGCGGTGGTCCACCGCCCGAGACATCAGGAAGAATGGCTAAATGGGCCGTTGAATTGAGCGAGCATGATATCGATATCAGCCTCGCCCGGCCATCAAAGGCAGGTTCTAGCCGACTTCCTCCTTGAATGCACTATCCCAGAAGATGGCTCCTGCTCCTGGCTCCTCCGAGCATCCAAGATCGAACGCCCTGTGGCTGCTCCACGTCGACGGATCCTCCAATGCCAATGGCTGGTGCTGGTTTAGTCCTCACCAGCCCAGAGGGGGCGACCTTCGAATATGGCATTAGATTCTCCTTCCCAGCCTCCAACAACGAGGCCGAATATGAAGCTCTGCTCGCCGACTCCGAATCGCCCGTGATCTGAAAGTGAAGAAGCTGAATGCCTTCACCGACTCTCAGCTGGTAGCTGGTCACGTGCGGGGCGAGTTTGAGGCCCGAGAGCCAAACATGATTCGGTATCTCCAAGAGGTACGGAACCTACTCTCTCACTTCTCTGAATTGAAGTTATCCAGATCCCTAGATCCAAAAATGCTCGTGCCGACCTATTATCCGGCTAGCAACTGTGGAGTCGATGGACTCCGAGCGGAAGTTCCCCTTGGAAATCCTGGAAAGGCCTAGCATCGCGGAGGCAGACCGAGTGATGCAGATTGAGGTCGAACCATCTTGGTTCGACCCTATATTAAAGTATCTTAAAGAAGGGTCGCTCCCAGCCGACCGCAGGGAAGCAAGAAGCTGAGACTGCAAGCTACCCACTATGTGCTGATCGACGACCAGCTCTATAAGCGGTCCTTTTCCATGCCGCTGCTCAGATGCCTCCGCCCGTCTGAAGCTGATTATGCTCTTCGGGAGGTGCATGAAGGAATTTGCGGCAATCATCTAGGAAGTCGATCTCTATGCCACAAGGTGCTTCGCCAGGGATATTACTGGCCAACCATGCAAAAGGATGCCGATGATCTCGTCCGAGTTTGTGACCCATGCCAGAGGCACTCCAGCATCCAGAGGCTCCCCTCTGCCAGTCTAGTCCCTATTTCCTCCGCTTGGCCCTTTGCTAAGTGGGGGATGGACATTCTCGGCCCTTTTCCCCTCGCCACTGGACAGAGGAAGTTCTTATTCGTCGCCATTGATTACTTTACTAAGTGGGTCGAGGCTGAAGCAGTTGCCCAAATAACCGAAGCTCGGGCCAGGATTTCGTATGGAAATCCATCATTTGTCGTTTTGGTCTCCGCATACCATCATCACCGACAATGGCAAGCAATTTGATAATCCCAAGTTCGGAGTTCTGCGAGGATCATGGCATCAGTCATCGCCTTACCTCAGTAGGGCATCCACAAGCCAATGAGTCTCGTCCGGGCTATCTACTATTTCCACCACTGAAAGACAAGGGATCTCAGCAGTCCTCTTTGAGTCCTCCTCTGTTTTAGTGCCCCCGTTGTGGTTACCCCAACCTCCGGCGAGCGCTCTTCGGAGAAGCGAGCCCTCTTTTTAGACTTGCGTTTCTCTCCACCGCTGCTCTCACTCGGGCGTTTGCTCGTTCTTTTCTTTATGTGGCCCGATAGTTTAGACTTCTTGGCTGTGGTGATAGATAACAATCGGTCAGACCGAGATATCTTTGCTCGAGTAAAAATCAATGGAAAAGCAAAAGACTCACCAAGCGGGTCAGGGGGCTAAGCCCGACGGCGAAGAGAGCCTCCTCCAACAATAAATCATTAGCCAAAAATGTCTGCCATCACAAAGGACCTCCAAATCCTCCTCCTCCTGTTCAGACAGGGTCGGATGTGCTTCACATCCCGAACAAAGTTTTCCCATCCCCAAGAAAATCGGAGCCGATGTTCCCCTCGGAAATAAAGAATCTGACCTTCCACTCCTTTATGGACGATGGTTTGTCTGTTATCGTCTTGAATGACTCTGAGGTCCGATATAAGGCCACTCCGATTTCCTCCCAGATATCAAGTGAAAATAGGCACGAAAGAGAGGAAGAGTTGCCATTACCTGAATCCGGCTACACATTGAGATAAACCCGATGACGCTGCGCAACTGTTGGGATCCACCATCGTCGGGAAAATGTTGTAGATTCTCATGATCTCCTTCACCAAGGGATGCAGGGGAAATCGAGGCCCGTCTTCAGGATGTCTTCATAAAGAAAGACCCCGTTCTCCAGATCCTGCAAACCCTATGCTCGGGCTCCGGCAATCTCAGAAGAACGTTCGAGGGAATGCCGTACTGTTGATGTATTCTCCCCAAATCCTCGCGGCAATATCCGAAGCCATGTCATCGGGGCTCATCATTCTGCTAGCCGAGAGAAACACCGAGCGAAGTTACAGAGGAACGAAAGGGCGCTGTGAATGAGTGCAGCACTGTTTTGACTTTGCTTCCTCCCTAAGGAAACTGCCTTAAGAGAGAAGATAAGGCGTCTCGACCGAGACGCCCGGAACCACCATTACGAATGCCATAAAAACCGGGATTCGCTACGTGGCAATCCCCCAACCATTGCCCCAAAGGAGCCTTACCCACAAAGGCACGGCGGCCGCGCGCATTAAGTAGGGCATCATTGTGCAGGCTATCAACTCGGATCCCTCCGTTCAAGTCATGCCACCTGGAATTATACTCCCTATGCCCGAACCTATGCTTCAAACTAAGGAGTGGGGGGCATGTGTTGAGGGGTAAAATCGCTATGCATCAATAATCGTGTTCATGGCTAAGGCTAGCCTTGATTCCTACCTGCTGTGCGACACCCGCCAGAGATAAATCAACCTCGGTAGGTCAGAGCGCCCTAGCCCCCACCGAGCCAAGGGTTCCCAAGGCGCGAGCTATCATCTATCGTCTTTCGGCCCTCGAGCCGAGCTATCGTCTCTCGGTCCCTTCGGATGAGCTATCGTCTATCGTCTCTCGGCCCCTCGAGCCGAGCTATCGTCTCTCGGTCCCTTCGGCCGAACTATCATCTCTCACCCCTCGAGTCGAGCTATCGTCTCTCGGTCCCCTCGAGCGAGCTATCGTCCATCGTCTCCTGGCCCTAACCAAGCCATCCCATCACCCGGCCCTTCTAGCCGATCTCTTCTATCACTCGGCCTAGCCCGAGCAATACCTATACCTCTACGAATTTGGTGCGAGAAAGCTTGAAATAGTAAGATTCCAAATGAGAATCATATCTGAAAGTGGCCTAGAGCCCTGGAGCCTATGCCCCCATCAAATCTCGAGATGTCAACAAGCTCTCCCAGCCATCGATCCTCTAACTAACCAGATATGAATCCTACCGATCTCATAACAAACTGGATTCAGATCTCAACGGCCTTCGGACCTATGATGCTCCCCAGCAACCAGGTGATCCTCTATAAATACCATAGCCTCAGATCCCCTCAGGTACGCCAACTCTTATGCGCACACTCGCTCACTGCCTTTGCTTCGCCATTATCGCTCTGCTCAGAGCCTTGGGAGAGACTCTTTAGCGAGAGCCTTCTCCTCATTTTTTGTTGACTGTCGATCTCCACTGACTTGAGCATCGGAGGGTCTTCCGCAGAGGGCCACCCCCAATGCCTCTCGCGTGAGGACTGTTTTGCAGGTCCGCCCAGGAAAGCCCATCTCGAAGCCCAAACGTGCCCGAGTTGAGGACAACATTTCAGCAGCAACAACAATAATAACAATAACCATAATAATAATAATAAATTAAAAATATATATAAATAAAAATAAAAATAATAAATACGAGTCTTATGAAAGCAAACATTAATGATTTCAGAAGCAACGGTAAATATTTATCCTAAAAAAAAATTAAATATTTAAAACGAACGATAAGCTTGAATTAATAAAATAAAAAAGTCTTGCTGCATCGTCCTTCGATATAGTAAGCGTGTATCAGCCATGCGAATTGATCGCCCGTGCATGCCAGTGCGCGTGCGATGGCCTGATGGGCTTTATCGCGCACTGCATGTACATCGGCATGCGTGGATAACTAATTTGTGAGGTCGGTACGTGCTTGCTGCATCGAGGATGGTGCAGCAAGTCTTTTCCTTGATAAACATTTTGTTTTAGTAGTAACGTGCATCATGAAAATTGACTAAACATGATGTGCAAGCATATCTTAAGGCATACAAAATATGATATCTTCGATTCAATAATTTTTATTTATTCTTTCATCATTTATATTTACGATATCTTTGATTTAATAGCTTTTATTTATTTCTATAGCATTTCTAATTTTCTATTTACCACTTAAACTAGGTGTTTATTAGCCCAAACAAAGTCTTATTTTAGATATGTTGGCATTATACTCTAAGATAAATATTTACCATCACCCCAAAATAATTAGTGTTTACTTCCATCCTATTTTTATTTATTTTTTACATATTTCTGTTTATTTTATCAGATTTTTTAAGCAGGTAAAGATGGTTAAAGTGGTTTGTTGGGTTCAAAATTCATATAGATCTAATAGTTAAAAAGGCGACTAAATTTAAGTTTGAGTACATCTAAATGTAATCAAGTCAAACTTTTTTTCTATATTATATTGAAATATGTATATATATATATATATATATATATATGTGTGTGTGTGTGTGTGTGTGTGTGTGTATGTATACACAAACACACAAACATACATATATAATGTGTATATACACATATATTTACATATAATACACGAGCTTATGTATACATCCATACATAATATAGATACACACACACACACACACACACACACACACACACACACACACACACACATATATATATATATATATATATATATATATATATATATATATATATATATATATATATATATATATACATATATACATATACATACACATATATATATATATATATAGGCTTTTGCTACTATATTTCTTGCTATACGTGAATAGTATCATAAAAAAAATAAAGTCCAAGAACATAAAAGGTAGTAAAAGGTATGAAGGCATATTTAATATGGAACTCTTAAACGAGTGAGATAAAGCCCGTTGTTTTAAAAAAGTATATAAAAAAATAACATATCTGAACCCATGCATGTATACAACATTAATTATCATAACTCCCGCTAATAATAGCATTAACGTGAAGAGCGAAAATGTGCAATTTAGGACGAAGGAAACACTATAACTCATTTTAATATAAATTAAGGGGTTATATGGAATAATAAATAAAAACAAGAAGCCAATATTTTTGAATATTAATATTTATGACGAGCCTACAACAAATTTTTAAATTTAAAAAAAATACTATTACTTTTTTTAATTATATACACATATATTTAAAATAGAATTAAGCTCGGTTTGTGCAAAGTTCTCATGACCGCTTATGGTTTTCTACACCAAGTCACTAAATGTAAAATAACTAAAAGCTCCCACAATAAATTTTGCCCATTTTTTGCCCTCATCAACAATTAATGACAATTAACTTCCCTTGGTAATCATATAGGTTGTTTGGATATTGGTTCTCGTATGAACGTTAAAGTGTTTAAAGATATCGATCCTTATCTATTCTTATCGATGTGAAAACGTTAAAATAAAGTCTTTCCAACTGTTAATTAAATAACTTTATAAAGAAAGTTAGACAATAAATATGGTTGGACCAAATGCATGAACAAAAAGTTATGAATAAAAATAATTAAATTTTTTTATCTCAAATTATTTGGATATGTACGTCATTCCTTCTTTAACAAAAAATAATTATTAGGAAGCTTTTGACCTGCATTATGATTAGTTTCTTTCCTTTCCATTAGTGTAGAATGGAGAAGAATATTTTAAATTGTATACATATAATTTTAGATTTCTTAGATTCATGAATCAATTTAAAGCCATTCATTCTTCATTTATAATCATTTGCATGGTAAAATAGAATTTCATTCATTGCCTCAAAGAAGTTCAAAAGAATTCATTGCGATAAGGATTGAAAATGATGCAATGTATCAAGGCTCGGGCATTCATGGTTTGTAACGTCCATTAATTCTTCATCTGTAATCATTTGCATGGTAAAACATAATTTAAAGCATTGCCTCGAAGAAGTTCAAAGAATTCATTGCGATAAGGATTGAAAATGATGCAGTGTATCAAGACCCTGGCATTCAAAGTATATAACGTCCATTAATTCTTCATTTGCATAGTAAAACAGAATTTAAAGCATTGCCTCGAAGTTCAAAATAATTCATTGCGATAAGGATTGAAAATGATGCAGTGTATCAAGACCCGGTGATTCAAAGTATATAACGTCCATTCATTCTTCATTTGTAATCATTTGCGTGGTAAGACAGAGTTTAAATCATTGCCTCGAAGAAGTTCAAAAGAATTCATTGCGATAAGGATTGAAAATGATGCAGTGTATCAAGACCCGGTCATTCAAAGTATATATAACGTCCATCATTCTTCATTTGTAATCATTTGCATGGTAAGACAGAATTTAAACCATTGCCTCGAAGAAGTTCAAAAGAATTCATTGCGAGGAGGATTGAAAATGATGCAGTGTATCAAGACTCGGGCATTCAAATACATAACGTCTAAGTTACAAACCAATCAATTACGAATAAACAGTGACATATTTAAATGGTGGCGAATTCCCTATGATGTGATGTAAAATAAGTATATCTAAATATGTATCATTTTTGCGCTCTTTTCTCTGCTTTTTAAATGATTAGTCAAAGAAACAATAACCTTGGTTGAGGAAGATTTATATCTCCAAAAATCTGATTAGTTTCATTCTCACAGGAAATGTTTATTAAGTTATCAACAATTTAGTTTGCTTGTCTGAAAACATTAGTGCCTCAAGTACTGAAAATCTGAATATTTAACTTCATCTTATGCCACCTAAATAACATGCGAGAAAGAGTAGTGGATTTTTCATTAAATGGAGCAGCTGGAAATCAGATTCAATATCAAGATTTGTGAATTGCGAGATTCATAACATTGGCATGCCTAATCTCATCTAGAGCTGCTCTCCACTTAGCTATGTTATTATGGCTAACTTAACAAGTGAAGCGAACTGGCACAGCTTCACTGAGACGGAGGACATCAGAATCCAAAAGAGCCAAGCTTTTGAATGCAACACGTCTGACATCCCAGGTTTGTCATTAAATATACATCCTGCAATGGAAGTGGGATGTCATCCTCACACAAGAATGCATTCATTCATACCATGTTGAAACAAACATATATATCAGCCATCAACTGATACCTCAGTCGAACAATTATATCATAAAGCATGGCAAGTCATTCATAAAGCCATCCAGATGGATTCAAACCGCATCCTAAAAGCTGTAATCAGCTTCATGCATCATAAGGGAACCTAAGAACATCCAAGACAGAGTCCATGAGTTTATAAAGCAAATAAAATTCAACTTCCAGACATAACAATCGCTGCTTTATGCGTCCAGCTTTCCGGACAGTTCATCCATTAAAGGCTTGTCCCACTGGATGTGCTGCTGGCTCTGCGCGCCAGTCTGAGCCAGCCACCGCGCGACCACCAGCTCCTCCTCATGCACGCAGACGAGGTGAAACCGAGGGGCCCGGCGGAACAACTCGATACACTCTCCGACAACACCATCCGCTGCACTGCTGCCAGTGGCCCCACTGCCGTGGAAGCATCTTAACAAAGCCATGGAGGAGGAACAGATAATGAGCCTCTCCTCGCCCAACAGCAACATTTCCTCGATCGCTTGGCGGACGGCCACTGCCTCTATGAAGATGAACGTTCCGCCCGCAATTGGAAACGCTCGGGCGAGAAGTGGCTCGTGAGCCTCGTCGCGGAGTAAGAAGCCGCCGCCTGTTGTTCTTTGGTTGGTGTCGAAAATCGTTGCCACCTCTACCAACCTCGAATTCCTGAAATATTCGAGTCTGAACAGGGACATCGAGGGGAGGAAGCTGCTCTCCTGCATGCCAGAAACACAGGATCGATTTCGCCAGGAGGAGGAGGAGGAGGAGGGCGACGACGATAAAACATCAGGGAATTCGATAAACGGCCCACAGAATGGTGGGGCACTAACTTTTAGTCTCATTGTCTACCTTTATAACTCCTGATGCCTTTACAAACCTACTGGCCTATTGTATACACTACACATCCATATTTTCAGTGTCCATACAAACATTTATCCCATCTGTATGCACATTTATCTGTTTATTATGTATATACTTATTTTATTGATAAACACATGATTAATCTGTCCACTATATACACATATCAAAGACTACTTCTTATGGAAAAAATAGAAACTTTTTATTAAAGCATGGTTCTTAAAGAAAAAGCTCATCAATTTCTCAAAAAAAAGCAGCAGCAGCAACAATAACAAGAGGAGCAATAGCAGCAATAACAATAATAATAACAACTAAATTTTAAGTTTCACTATTCATCTTTTTTATATCCCAATTCCTCCTAATATCCCTGTTTCATTGTAACATATATAACATATATATAGGTTCGATCTCCTCTTTCATTGGTAATTCCCGCATATACTTTTAGCCCCCTTCCTAGTTAGACTAGCATACATAGCAAGATATTTACATAAATAAACATACATACATATTTTTATATATACATCATTAGCTAATAAAACTAAATAGTGACTAATAAAATGGCTATAATTAGCTTGCTCATTAAAAAAAAAAAGCAAAAGAAAAGGAGATGATCAAGAAATATAAAAATTGAATATAAGGTAAAAACTTTCTATAGAAATCTGTTGAATACCTTATAATATCTTATTTTATTGTATAATTCTATATAATAAAATATGGCTACTATGAATTAATAAATTTATTAAATATATAGATATAACTCTTTCGTTGTGTTTGTCTATCAATTGGCCAAATTTTCACAGCAATATAATTTTCTTACCTATAAAACTGTCCCTAGTGAAATGTGAAAGTTCTAATAAGATATTATGATTATAACTAAAATTGTTATAATGCATCTCATAAAGTTCTGAAGTTAATAGATGGTACAAATAATAAAATTTCATCAAAATAAAAAAAATAATCAAAAAAATTGATTCTATTAACAAAACAATAGGATCCATATCATTATCCGATAAAAATTTAAAGTTTACTTATTTTTACTACTTTAAGAGCCTGTTTGATTGCTAAAGCATATTATTTCATGATATCTATGCTTGAATTTAAGAGCAAATTAAGGATGAGGAAATAAAATGTAGAAGATAGAGCGCTAAAAACCCTTCCATGATCGCTAAAGACTCTGCCACGGTCCTATAATCCTAAGATCTTTTTATATCAAAAAAAATATGAAGTATTATATCCTAAACTTTGCAAGCATCGGTAAGGTTATGACTTCTATTGATCTCTCGCACTTCTTTCTTCCCATGGCTTTGTAAATGAATTTCTTTCATCATTTTTTTTTTCTCTAGCAAAGGAAGGGGGATAACTTATTGGTACAAATGATATACATTAAAATAGAGTTTTATGATCCATGAATTTGAAGCAAACTATAAAAACACTTTTTTGAAAATAAATTTTTGAGTAATCATTCAAAGGCTAATATGTACCTCATTAGTAGCTTTCAAAAATTTCTCAAAGATTGATTTTTCTGTGGATGCTCCATGATCAAAGGTCTTCCACTTTTCTCTCTCCCTTTGGCCCCCTTTCTCTCCTGCCGCCTCTTCTACACTGGTGTTCTAATAAGACAATAAGAGAAAATATATAGGCTACTTCACAAATGAACATAAATGGTCTTCGCCTAGTTTTATTAGGTTTTATCCTTTTCTGTTACATTTATGAAATATTTATCTAATACATTAAAAACATACTAAAAAAAAGAAAATAATTTTTCTATTACTATAAGCGTTGCTCCAACTTTTGCAAAAGAATAAATGAGTGCAACTTCCATGTGACCCTATTTTTAATTAGGATAAAAATTGATAATAAAAAAATTAATAATTTTTTAATTACAATAAGAAAAAAAAAAAAAAATTTGATTCCATTAACAAAACAATATGATCTATAATCATTATTGGATAAAAATTTAAATTTTACTTATTTTTACTACTTTAAGAGTCTATTTGAATGCCAAAGCATGCTATCTTATGACATCTATGCTTTAATTTAAGAGACAAAATAAGGAGGAAATAAAATATAGAAGTTAGAGCGCTGAAGAGCATACCATGATCCTACAATCTATAGATCTTTTAATATATATAAAAATAAAATATTATATCCTAAAAGTTTCAAGCAGTTGTAGGATTATAACTTCTATTGATCCCTCACTTCTTTCTTTCCATGGCTCTATAAATGAATTTCTTCCGCAAGTTTAATTTTTCTAGAGGGAAGGGGATAACTTGTTGGTACAAATAATAGACATTAAAATAGAGTTTTATGATATATAAATTCCAAGACAACTATATATAAAGACATTTTTTTGAAAATAAATTTTAAGTAATCATTCAAAATCTAATATGTACCTCATTCGTAGCTCTTGAAAATATAGCTTCATCAGAAAATTAGTTTTCCCAGGGATGCACCATGATCAAAGGTTTTCCACTTTTATCTCTGTTGACCCAATTATTGATTTTGATGATTAACAAAAGACATGAGTATATTCATTATGTTTCTAACAAATTTGAGAAGTGTTTCAGGCATTAAGAATGGTTAATCAGTCAAAAGGAATAAGGAAATAAGTTTTTAATCAAATTTTAATAAAAATTATTTAAGTTCAGAACCTAGAGTCGACACCTTAATAGTCCGAGCCGACCCCAGGGCGTATCAGAACCTTTTTGAAATTTTGGTACGGATCCGGAGTCGACACCTGAAACTCTGGAGCCGACTCCAACATGAGATACAGAGAAGTGCCTTCTGTGTCAGTTTTTGAAGCCAACACCTGGAGTTCGGGAGTCGACACCTGAAAGTTGCGGAGTCGACACCTGAGTTTCTGGAGCCGATTCTAACCTGAGTACAGAGAGCATATTTTTTGGACATTGTTAGAGTCGACACCTTTAGATTCTGGAGCTGACTCCCGAATGCATCGAGCCGACACTTAACTTTTTCGAAGCCGACTCCTCAACAATCTTTTGTTACTCTTTTTGGACACCCCGATCTGGAGCCGACACATAAAAAGCTGGAGCCGACTCCAACATGTCAGATGCAGATTTTCAAAAGTGACAGATCAGCTCCAATGGTAATATTTTTCTCCCCTAACCTCTAACAGCTATTTTTCTTTGTGTGTAGAAACATCCAAGCATCTCACAATGGCTAGTTTTCCATCAAAAACCTTGGATTAAGAAGTCTATAAAAAAGGGATTCGTCCGTTTAAAAAGAGTGACAGAAAAAGAGAAATATTTTGTGAAAAATCAAAAAATCTTGTGAAAGAAAGAGAGAGAAATCAAAGAAGAAAGACTCAGAGCTCAAATCCATCAATCCTAGAGTGTCCAAAGAGAAATTCAAAGCATTCAAAGCTCAAAATTGAAGGATTTCGCAAGTAAAAAGGAAGAAAGCAAAAGTCATGTTTTTCCCCAACTTCTCAACTGCATTTTTGTAAGAATTTGAGAGGCCTGATTCAATCATTCAAGGGAGAAGAGGAAAAGAAGAAAAGCACACATCCAAATCGCTTCAAATAGGCTTTTCTTACCTTTGTTTATTTAATTGCATATTTGCTCATTTGAGGAGTTGTTTTGTATTCAAAACTATATTTTTCATTGTTGTTTGCTGATTCAATCTGGGGATTGAATTAGTGGAGGTAGTATACCTCGGGACAGGCTAAGGATAGCTTATGGTTAGGTTTTGTGTTGGTGAGCCTGTGAAAACCAGCTGGGCTCATTGTGATCTCGGGCAAAACAATAAGTTTGGGTTGTGAGCTTGTAAAACAACTCGACTATAATCAAGTGGATTATAGTGTGGACCCAAGTGCTGCTTAGGAGTGGACATAGGTATTGGATACACCGAACCACTATAAAATCTTTGTGTTTGCTATGCTTTTGTCTTTATCTCTCTATCTCTCTCACTTATATTGTGCTCTTTACTTACTGCATTATTTTTACTTGTGTACCTAATTGGCTTTAAGTTTTAAAGTGTTTAAATTTTTTAAAGAACCCAATTCAGCCCCCCTCTTGGGTTGTCATCTGGGCCAACAATTGGTATCAGAGCTTGTGCTCATTTCAGCTTGATTACACAATCAAGAGTCAAAGATCCAAATGGCAGCTCAAGTTGGATCATTCTTTTTAGAAGGTCAATCCACTAATAGGCCACCCTTGTTCGGTGGCACCAACTATTCATATTGGAAAGCAAGAATGAGGATATTCATTCAAGCTTTAGATTATGAATTGTGGAGTGTCATAATTAATGGACCTAGCATACCACACACATAGTTGATGGTTCTATTGTTCCTAAGCCCGAAAGGGATATGAATGATAATGATAGAAAATGGCTCAGCTTAATGCTAAAGCCATGAATGTTTTGTATTGTTCCTTAGATGCAAACGAATTTAATCGTATTTCTACATGTAATTCCATAAAAGAAATATGGGATAAGTTAGAGGTTACCCATGAGGGTACAAATCAAGTTAAAGAATTTAAAATTAATATTCTTGTTCATAAATATGAATTGTTTAGCATGGAACAAACTGAATCTATAACCTACATGTATACTAGATTTACTGATATTGTAAATGGTTTAAAGAGTCTTGGCAAGACCTATACTAACTCTGAATTGGTTCGTAAAATTCTTAGGTCTCTTCCAAGGTCATGGGAAGCTAAGGTGACTGCAATCCAAGAAGCCAAGGACCTCAATGCCTTACCTTTGGAGGAGCTACTTGGATCATTGATGACCCATGAATTAACAATGAAGCAACATATAGAGGAAGACGTCAAGAAAAAGAGAACTATTGCTCTTAAGGCTGCAGAAATTGAGGAAAGCAACAGTGAGGATGAAGAAGATGATGATGAGACAGCTCTCCTTGCTAGAAAGTTTAAGAAATTCATGCAAAGAAGGAGACCCTTCCACAAAAAAATCTGGAATTAAGATGGAAGGTGAAAGGAAAAAGAGAAGGAGAAAGAAAAAGAACCCTTGACTTGCTATGAATGTAAGAAGCCGGGATATTTCGATATGAATGTCCTCAATTGAAAAAGGGGTATAAGAAGAAGAAAATGGTATATGTTGCAACATGGAGTGATAGTGAAGAATCCTCTTCCGAGAAAGAACAAAAGGAAGTTGCAAACATTTGCTTCATGGCAAAAGAAGATGATGAGTTAAGTTCTGAAACTCATGACTTTACATTTAAAGAATTATTTGATGCATTTAATGAATTAGTTGCTGATTTCAAAGTTTTGAAAAAGAAGAACAAATCTTTAAAAACTGAAAATGTAAATCTTCTTATAGAGAAAAATGAATTAGCTCTTGAAATTAAAGATATGAAATCTGAAAAAGAAGATTTTTTAAAGGAAAAGGAATCAATTTCAAATGAAAACATTAAGTTAAAGAAAGAAATTGAAAAATATAAGGATATAGTTGATAGATTTACTTTAAGTTCTTCAAAATTAAACATGATTTTAGATAGTCAAAAAGCTGTTTTTGACAAGGCAGGATTAGGATATAATCCTCTTAGGAAACAAAAATCTTTGAAAAATATTTTTGTACGTGCTGGTCAATCTCCTAATATTACTTGTTTCAAATGTGGTTTAAAAGGACATAAATCATATAAATGTAATATTAAAAAAACTAACAAGAACTCAATGATTATAGGAAAGAAAATATGGGTTCCGAAAGGAACAATCTTTATTGCTACTAACCATGAAGGACCCAAGAAAGCTTGGGTACCTAAACAAAAAGTTTGATTGTCTTGCAGGAGTGTCTTGCGGCCAAAAGATCAAAACGAAAGTGGTATCTTGATAGCGGCTACTCAAGGCACATGACGGGTGATAAGGAGCAATTCATCACACTTGAAGATAAAAGAGGAAGAGTTGTTACATTTGGTGACAATAGCAAAGGTCAAATTATGGGCCTTGATAAAATTTAAATAACTCCATCCACTTTTATTGAGAATATTTTATATGTTGATGGTTTAAAGCATAATTTGATTAGCATTAGCCAATTGTGTGATAAAGGTTTCAAAGTCTCTTTTGAATCTTCTATTTGCACTGTTTCTAATCCCATTAACAATAGCATTGTATTTATTGGATATAGAAATGGTAATGTATACTTAATTGACTCAGACAATTTGTCTACTAGTAATCATTGCTTAGTTGCTGATAATGCTAATGGGAATGAGATTGGATAGTTATGGCATCATAGATTAGGTCATGTAAGCACACACCTAATTTCAAAATTAATTAGAATGGATTTAGTTAAAGGACTTCCAAAACTAGATTTTAAAAATAATAGAATTTGTGATGCATGTCAATTTGGAAAATAAACTAGAAACTCTTTCAAATCTAAAAATATTGTTTCCACTTCTAGGCCACTAGAGCTACTTCACTTGGACCTTTTTGGACCTACTAGAACCACTAGTCTAGGAGGAAAGAAATATGGTCTTGTGATAGTAGATGATTATTCTAGATTTACTTGGGTATTATTTTTGGCTCACAAAGATGAGACTTTCTCGATATTTCTGAAATTCTTCAAGAAAGTCACTAATGAGAAAAACAACACCATAGTGTCTCTTAGGAGTGATCATGGAACATAATTTGAAAATCATTTATTTAAAAATTTTTGCATTGAAAATGGCATTCATCATAACTTCTCTGCACTTAGGATACCCCAACAAAATGGAATCGTAGAAAGAATAAATAGGACTTTAGAAAACATGGCCCGTACCATACTATGTGAAAGCCAACTCCCAAAGTACTTATGGGCGGAAGCTATAAACACAGCATGTTACATCCTTAATAGAGCTTTAATTAGGCTAATTCTTAAAAAGACTCCCTATGAACTATGGCATAATATAAAACCAAACATTAGTTATTTTCATGCATTTGGCTGTAAATATTTCATTCATAATAATGGTAAGGACAACTTAGGAAAATTTGATGCAAAATCTGATAAAGGCATATTCCTAGGATATTCAACAACTAGTAAAGCCTATAGAGTATTTAACAAGAGAAACTTAATTGTAGAAGAATCTATTCATGTAGTTTTTGATGAGTCTTTAGCATCAAGTTCAGAAAAGATTGATGATGAGGAAGATACAATTTTGCTAGAAAGAGATATTGAAAAATTAAATATAGATGTATCTTCAGACCATGAACAAGAAG
>UESW01004674.1:213239-240131 GCA_900491605.1 Calamus simplicifolius | reverse complement strand
CTTCATCGAGCCTAGCAGACCAGAGCCTTCACCGACACCTATGCATGCTTCAGTTCGAGTGCTTCTGGTTTTTTCTGAGTTACAATTAGAGCAATTGAAGACTTTGTTGGCTGAACATGAAGAGAAGATGAATAATAGTTTTGAAAATAAACTTTCAAGTTTAAAAGAATCATTTCACTCCTTAGAAGACAAAGTGAATAAAATAGGATGCTCTCTTGGAACTTCTTCTGAAGCCCTAAAATATGAATTAATGAATATTTTTGATAAGATCAAGGACATTGCTGGTGATTCTGACACATATTCTAGAAGCAATATAGAGCTACAAGATAATATAAGAGAGGCTGCTAACATGGTTCAAAACAGCTTAAATGATTTTATGAATATTCAAAAGAAGGAATGGAAAAGATTTAGAAGGACTGAAGAAACGCTTCAGTTTTGGATTTTAAAGTTTTAGTTTGCTTACACTTTGATGTAATAGAATGTTTTGATGTTTTGATAGAATGTTTTGATGTAATGTTTTAATAATAGAATGTTTTGTTGTAATGGAATGTTTTGATGTAATGAAGCTTATGTATTGAAATCTTTTGATGCAATAAAATTTCTTTGAATTAATATTGTCTTATTCAATGAGTTCACTTGTGGTTGAATGTTAACCTTTTTGTTGACAATAAAAAAGGGGGAGAGAAGAAATCGTATATGCATTAAAAACACTTAAGTAATTTGATTAAGTTGATTATTGCATGAGTTTTTGATTTTCAAAGGGAGAGAAATGAAATTAAGGGGGAGAGAAATGAAATTTCAAAATGAAACGGTATATAAGGAGAGAAAATTTTATTTTGAGTTTCATAGGGGGAGCTACCTCATTTAGGGGGAGCTTAACTATGATAACTTAATCATGCATATACTCAATGTTTTTGTCATTATCAAAAACGGGGAGATTGTTGACCCAATTATTGATTTTGTTGATTAACAAAAGCCATGAGTATATTCACATTGTTTCTGACAAATTTATGAAGTGTTTCAGGTATTAAGAAAGTTTAACAATTCAAGTATCACTCAAAATTGATTTTAAGATGAGTTTCAAATTGTAATTTTCAAAAGTTCAGACCTTGGAGTCGACACCTATAAGTCAGGAGTCGACACATGAGCGTATTAGAATAGTTCTCAAAATTCGGCGCGGTCTGGAGTCGACACATGGAATTCGGGAGCCGACACCTAAGATTCGGGAGCCGATATCTAGAATGAGTGGAGCCGACTCTAACATGAGAACAGAGAGCATATTTTGAGCCATATTTAGAGTCGACACCCTCTATTTCGGGAGCCGACACCTGGATGCGGGGAGCCGACACATAACTTATCGGGAGCCGACCCCTCAATGAAAACTTTTATTACTATTTTTGGATACACGAAGTGGAGCCGACACATGAAAAGTTAGAGCCGACTCCAACCTGACAGAAACGGATTTTCAAAGTCTCAGAACGGCCTCCAACGGTAACATTTTCTCACCTAATTTCTAACGGCTATTTTTCTTGTGTGTAGGAGCAATCCAATGACAGAAATAACGGCTAGTTTTTCACCTAATCTCGGATTAAAGAAAATCTATAAAAAGGGGAGAATGGACCGTTTTAAAAAAAGAACGAAAAAGAACAAAAAATAGGAGAAGATCAAAAAATTAAGATATTCAAGAAAGCCATTTCAAAAAGAGAAATCTCTGTGAGCTCGTCCATCTTCTAAAGAAAGATTCAAAAGAAATCCAAGGCGTACAAAGTTCAATTTCTGAGGATTTCAAAGAAGAAAAAGAAGAAGCCAAAACCTATTTTTTTCCATCTTCTCAACAACAAATTTCTGGGTGAAATCTGAGCTGGAGCTTGATTCAACCTTTCAAAGGAGAAGAGGAAAAGAAGAAAAGAAGCCAAGCCTACATTCAAATCGCTTCAAACGGGCTTTTCTATTCCTTGTCTATTGATATTGCATATTCACTTATTTGAGGAGTTGTTTGTCATTGTAAACATTAATTGATTTCATTTGATTGCTAATTCAATCGGGAGATTGAATTAGTGGAGGTGGTATACCTCGGGTCAAGCTAGATATAGCTTGAGGTTGGGTTTTGTGCTGGTAAGCCTAGAAATCGGCTGGGTTCGTTGTGATCCCGGGTAAAACAATAAGTTTGAGTTGTGAGCTTGTAAAATAACTCGACTGTAATCAAGAGGATTATAGTGTGGACCCAAGTGGAGCTTGGGAGTGGATGTAGGTATTGGTTACACCGAACCACTATAAAATCTTTGTGTTTCTAGTGTTTTGATCTCTTCTCTCTCTCTTCTTTAATTGCTTGTGCTTGGCTTCGATTAACTCTATCTGCTTGCATACTTTGGTATCAATCGATTTAATTTTAAAAAGAGTTAAATTTTTTTTAAGAACCCAATTCACCCCCCCTCTTGGGTTGTCATCTGGGCCAACAAGTATGACATGCTAGGTTATACTGGGCCACTTTAGAGCGAAGGCAATTATTAGAGGGAAGAGACCCCATAGTCACCTCGTACGCCATGAAGGCTAGACTTAGGTCCAATTATGTCCCCACATCGTATGAACAGAGCCTATTGGACTAATGGCAGGGATTAATTTAGGGCAGTAAAACTGTGAATGAATACATTGCTACATTCCAAGAGTATACCATGAGGTGTAATATCGTTCAGTTTGAGAAAGTCACCCTATCCAAGTTTAGGTATGGCCTGAGAGCAGATATTCAAAGAGAACTCTACCTAAGAAGGGTACACGATTTAGAAGAAGCTTACCAAGTTGCTAGGGACTATGAACATTTTCAGAGAGGGCCACCCTATCGTAAATCAGAGGCTACCAAGAGCCCTAGCCCATATCCAGGATCTAGCCAGGCCTATCCTAGTCGTCCCAGACCTACCTAGTAATCAGACCCTCACCAGATCTTCCCGAGTCGACCCAACACTAGCTGACCCAATACAAGCCGAACTTGAGTTGAGTCGACCCCAGAATAGTACCCCTATACCCCAGAGAGAGGATAAGGGCAAATATGTAGAGGTCCAAAGAAATTTCAACCCCCAGATCAAATGCTTTAGATGCAACAAACTGGGACATATGATCAGCTAGTGCCCAGTCAGATCTCTTCATATAGATAAGTTACCTAAGACCATTGTTTCTGATAGGGATGTTAGGTTCACCAGCTACTTTTGGAAAACACTATGGCATCTGTTAGGGACCAAACTTAATTTTTTCATAGCCTTTCTCCCCCAAATGGATGGGCAAACTGAAGTGGTGAACCATAGTCTAGGAAACCTTCTTACGTGTCTTATAGGCGAACACCTAGGGATGTGGGATTTATTACTGCCTCGTGCAGAGTTCGCCTACAATAGCTTAGTGAACAGGTCCATGGGCAAGAGTCCATTTGAGATAGTCCATGGGTACAAGCCTAATCATCCACTTGATCTAATTCCTTTATCCCTCCACACACGAGTCTCAGAGTCCGCACAAGCATTTTCATAGCATATCAAAGACTTACATAAGGACATTAGCCAAAAAATAAATCGTAGCAATGAAACTTATAAAAGACTGGCTAACTCCCAAAGAAGAGCCAAAGAGTTTGGTATAGGGGATTATGTCATGGTTAGGCTTAGGCCTGAACGGTTCCCACAAGGTACCATTAAGAAACTTCATGCTCGCGGAGCTGGTTCCTTTAAAATAATAGAGAAGGTAGGACCCAATGCCTATGTGCTAGATCTGCCCTCAGATTGGGGTATTAGCTCTACCTTCAATATTGCAGACCTAGTAGAATATAGGAAACCGGCAGCGATTCCTAGTGAGTACTTTGGACCTAACCCTCCTTTCATGAGCGAACCTACCCAAGAGTGTCCACCACCAATTTTACCTGAGCGAGGAGAGCAGATCGAGCGTATCCTAGATGATCAAGTCATTACGATCCGAAATCACGGTTATCAATGCTACCTGGTCCGATGGTAGGGTTGCCCCAAATATGACGATTCATGGATTACTCGAGAGGACTTGCAACACCTTGACCCAGACCTACTAGAGAGATACCAGAGCCAGAATGACCCATACTCGACAGGGTCAAGTTCTTCCCACCCCAGAAGAATTGGTGCGGGCTCCAAGATCAAGCAGGTGAGTCTTAACCCTATGTGGATCTGATTAGTTATGATTCAAGTCTTGAGTTGAAAAATAAAGTTTAGTTTATTTTGAGTCCCATCAGGTTCATTTTATTCTAAATTGAGTCCTATCCAGTTCAGTTTATTTTAATGTGAGTCCTGTAGTAAGCTCATCACCTTACAAGAGGAGACATCAGTATTGAAGTAGAAGACAAGGCCATCACAGTCAAACAGAGCAGCTGCTAAATTCAAGTTGGTGCCACACCTACTTCAAGCAGCCCATATGCCACCTAGTAGAGCAAGTAACCTTCCCGATCTGGATGATCATTTTTCTCATCTAGCCGATGCCGATTTCATGCCAAATTAAGCTGCCGCTGATTGCATCTCAATCATATCTAGAAGATCACTTGCCTCATCTGGACGCCATAGATTTCATGCCGAATTCAGCTACCGCTGATTGCATCTAGAAGATCACCTTCCATATCTGGACGCTATAGATTTCATGCCAAATTTGATTAGAGTGCCTTTTTTTTTTTCTCTCTTTCCATATATGTATTTTCTTGGGCCCCAAGTCTCTTGCTCTATAAAAGAGACCCTCTTGTATGAATGATGTATCTTTTATTATTAATCAATCAATCCAAGTTTTGAGTTATTGTATTTTTTGTTAATTGGTTCTTTGGTACTCCTGTTTCCCTCCTCCTGTGCGTTCCAACATCCTAAGTCTCCAGGAGAAACCTTGGTTTCTACCTTTGTCTTCCAATAATGGATGCCCAAGAGCCCTTGGCCGGCCTCCCTTTTTCTCTACTCCTTTCTTGTCTCTTTGCCTCTATTCTAAATTTTCTCTATTATTCTTTAACCCTTATATGGTGATCTTGCAGATCCCTCAGTAGCCACAAATCCAAGATTCAAGGTGATTGTCATCCAAGTCAGCAGATACTTGGCTGCAGATCTATGGGCTCAAGGCTTGATCATCTAGGGCGCATCCACCAGGCAGAGCAACCACTTCAACACTTTAATCTTCCCCCTCTTGCTAGGTACACCCTTCTAATCTACTAGTAACTTTATTGTAGGAGAGCAAGCCCTACCGGGGCTTCTTAGCCTCGGCGGTCCTTCTTCCTTATTTTTTAGGAACTATTTCACGTGCTGATTTACTGTGAATTTTTTTGAATCCCTTTTAGGCTATTACTTTAAGAGAATAATCAACTGTAATTATTAAACATAAAAAAAGAAAAAAATTACTTGCATGAGAATCGGTCCTGCATCAGTTTGGTATCAGAACATGGTTAGGGCTTAAGTTTAATTCATATTATATGAGTATATCATCTGTTAATTAAATTATTTTTGCCTACATATACATTAAAAAATTACAAATTTTATTTCTCTAGATTCATTATAATTTAAAGTATTTTTTGTTATTTTTTGAGAATTTAATTCAATCTATGAATTAATTGCATGCCTGATTACTCATAAAAAAATGTAAATATTCTTGAGATTTTGTTAATTTTTAAGGATTTAATTCGATCTGTGAAAAAAATAATTACCTATTAGGTTGATTTACTATGAATTATCCTGAATCCCTCTTAGGCTATTAGTTTGGGAGAATAATCAACTATAATTATTAATCATTAAAAAAAATTACTTGCATGCGAATCGATCCTGCATCACAACCCCATGTAGTTGGGAAAAGGCTTACATGAGTTGAGTTAAGAATCTGGTAAGAGATAAAGCCAAATTATGGATAAGTTAAATTTATATTTAATTTAATTTTAAATAAAAGGATTGGATAAAGGATGTCATGTTAAAAAAAAAGAGAGGAGGTGTTGCCTCTAGTGGGTCCATCTTAGAAATTCCATGGAAATCGTGGGGATAAGATTAAAAAACAAGAGAGAAGGAGGGAGGTCGTCGAGAACCAAATGCCTTTAAGTTGAATACACCAATGCTAATAACCGAATGCTAGGAATAGTCATGGAATGTTCGGCCTGCCGAATAACATATATATGTTCGGCCTGATCAGGCCACATACTATTCGACCTGAACAGGCCGAACATATATTGAGAGGTTGAGGAAACTAAAATGGTGAGGGAAGAGAGGGGGTGATTGAGAGAAATTTAGAGGATATAAAGGTCATTACACAATAGGGTAAATTGAGTATTTTATTTTATTTTAAGTATAGGTGTAGAGAGTAATTTTTGTGGTGTATATAGAAATTCCTGTACTTTGGATGTCACTTTTTTATATTTAATTAAAATAAAATAGATATAAATTTAGATATTATTAACATCTGTATCTACATTGATATGAAAGGCTTTATATTCACATCGGGATGAAACATACACCTGATGCGGACAAATCACCGGTGATGAGCGCCGGGCATACTGAGATCTATTGTGGGCTTCCAAATGGGGTGGAGAGGTTGTCTTCCTTCTTCGAAAACCTGCAAGAAGTCCCCGGCCGGTGTTCCCGGCGAGGACCCTCCGACGCTCAAGTTAGTAAACTTATCGCTCAGTTGTGTAGTAGAGAGAGAGATCGAGGTCCCCTTTTCTATTGAGTTCGGGGACCTTTTATACATGTATGGGAGGTTCCTTTCTTTCGTCCTCTTTCGAACCGTCGAATCTTCCTCGTTGGGATAAGCTCCTTCGAACGGCAAGTGGTTAAGCCGTTGCTGGATGGGGGCCGTTTATAGCGGTAACTGCCGGGCGTGCTAGCACTTGCCCGTGATTTCGGTGAGCGAGGTATACGGTAACAGATCTCGAATCTCGGGATCTGTTACCTGAGGCGGGTCATTGTGTATGCAGGAAAGGCACCAAGTTAGGGCCGGAGCCAAAGGCCGAAACCGGCGCTGGAGGCCGGAGCCATCGCTAGAGGCCGGAGCCAAGATTCCATCTATGGAATTAGCTATCACATCATTATTTCTGAAAATCGTGCAAAAGGTTATAACACCAGGAGATGGTCAGCCGTATCAACACCCATGTATAACGGTACGTGATGACGCCAAGTCACCTTCTTCAAACGTCGGGGAAAACGGACGTCTCGCTCCGGGAAGTCCTGCAAGAAAAGTCCCCGAGGACCGGTGGCACCGGTGGGGACCCTCCGACGATCAAGTCAGTGGCTTGGGTTCAGACAAAGAACCACCCCCCGCGAAGAAAAGCTGAGGCAGTTAGGGTTTTGAGCAGGGAGGAAGAAATCTCTGAAAAAACCTCTCTTCTTGGATCTGGCCCCTCTCCCCAATATATTTCTTCTTTTTTTACCTGTCTAAACACCGTCATGTGCAGCTTCGGAAGACCTTTCTTTTGTACTGTTCTTGATGGACGTGGCTGGGCTCGTATTGCTAGAGGCGGCGAGTCGTACACCCTAGTAAGGCATAGTGGCGCATAGAGGCGTGCAATGCGCCAAACATCGTTATGAGACATGACCCCCCGTACCGGGGCACATTTTACAGGAGTACGAAATGGTACTACGGCAAGGCACTGCCATGTGCCGGAGATCATGCGTGAGCACCGTACTTGCTGACAGTTGCTGTTTTCTTTGGCGGTTGAATAGCACGTCGACCATGCACCTTGAGGCCAGTAGGGGCCCTGGGTTTAAGGAAACGACGACCTCACCCCGACCCCGAGGGGGTGTCGGAGGTGGGGAAATGACCGTCCACCCCGAGGCTGGTAGGGGCCCCGGGGTTAAGGTATGATTTCCCCGCTCCCGACCCCGAGGGGGTGCCGGGAATGGGGAAATGAGGATGCGCCCCGAGGCCGGTAGAGGCCCCGGGGTTAAGGTATGATTTCCCCGCTCCCGACCCCGAGGGGGTGCCGGGGATGGGAAAATGAGGATGCACCCCGAGGCCGGTAGGGGCCCCGGGTTAAGGTATGATTTCCCCGCTCCCGACCCCGAGGGGTGCCGGGAATGGGGAAATGAGGATGCACCCCGAGGCCGGTAGGGGCCTCGGGGTTAAGGTATGATTTCCCCGCTCCCGACCCCGAGGGGGTGCCGGGGATGGGAAAATGAGGAGGCACCCCGAGGCCGGTAGGGGCCCCGGGGTTAAGGTATGATTTCCCCACTCCCGACCCCGAGGGGGTGCCGGGAATGGGGAAATGAGGATGCGCCCCGAGGCCGGTAGGGGCCCCGGGTTAAGGTATGATTTCCCCGCTCCCGACCCCGAGGGGGTGCCGGAGGTGGGGAAATGACCGTCCACCCCGAGGCCGGTAGAGGCCCCGGGGTTAAGGTATGATTTCCCCGCTCCCGACCCCGAGGGGGTGCCGGAGGTGGGGAAATGACAGTCCACCCGAGGCCGGTAGAGGCCCCGGGGTTAAGGTATGATTTCCCCGCTCCCGACCCCGAGGGGGTGCCGGAGGTGGGGAAATGACCGTCCACCCCGAGGCCGGTAGAGGCCCCGGGGTTAAGGTATGATTTCCCCGCTCCCGACCCCGAGGGGGTGCCGGAGGTGGGAGAAATGACCGTCCACCCCGAGGCCGGTAGAAGGCCCCGGGGTTAAGGTATGATTTCCCCGCTCCCGACCCCGAGGGGGTGCCGGAGGTGGGGAAATGACCGTCCACCCCGAGGCCGGTAGAGGCCCCGGGGTTAAGGTATGATTTCCCCGCTCCCGACCCCGAGGGGGTGCCGGAGGTGGGGAAATGACCGTCCACCCCGAGGCCGGTAGAGGCCCCGGGGTTAAGGTATGATTTCCCCGCTCCCGACCCCGAGGGGGTGCCGGAGGTGGGGAAATGACCGTCCACCCCGAGGCCGGTAGAGGGGGTGCCGGAGGTGGGGAAATGACCGTCCACCCCGAGGCCGGTAGAGGCCCCGAGGCCGTAGAGGCCCCGGGGTTAAGGTATGATTTCCCCGCTCCCGACCCCGAGGGGGTGCCGGGAATGGGGAAATGAGGATGCGCCCCGGGGCCGGTAGAGGCCCCGGGGTTAAGGTATGATTTCCCCGCTCCCGACCCCGAGGGGGTGCCGGAGGTGGGGGAAACGATAGTGATCACCGTTGCCTTTGCTGACGGCGCTGGGATCAGTCATATCAGTACGTTTTGGTGAAGTGCATCACATGGGCAACACCAAGCACTCGACGATATCAGCAAGGGGAAGAAGGGTTTATTTTATTTTGAGGAATCAGAAGAGACGGCATGCCATCAAGGGAGCAGATGATGATAATTCAAGCCTTCGAAAGAGAGAGAGAGAGACAAAAGAGAGACGACGATGATGACAATGATGATTGATCACGCTTCTGCTTCCACTTGGTCTCCTTTAAACCCGCAATAGGCCTTGAGCTTGTCTTGTGCTTTCGAACCTGCTTTCGTGGTGCGGAAACGGAAGTAGTCCGCGAATTCGAACGGCTTGAAGAGGGGCGGGTGGTCCTCATCCACCAGCTCCATGGGGGCTTGGACCACGTACCCTTCCTTGGGTGCGGCTGCAAGGATGGTGGAGTATCTCGTCTCATCACCACTCAGCATCACTCGATGGTTGACGGACTGCAACCTTCCGTTGGTCCATGCCTTTTGTGAACAAACAAAAATAAAATAAAATAAAATAAAATAAAATAAAAACTAAAGAAATCTTGAGGCTACTTAATTGCGGTGATATATTCTTCTCTTGCTGAAGTTAAGGGAGATCGAGAGGAAAATCATCAACAACGCACCTCCAAGGAATCAGCTGACAAGACTATGAAACAATTAGGCCTGACGCGGATCCAATCACCATTCTTGGTCTGCACCTCAAGCCCGCCTATTTGATCTTGGCAAATGATGGTCAGCAGGTGCGGATCCTTGTGGACTGGAAAGACCACCATCTCTTGCTGTTGACTCGGTTCGTTGGTGTACGACGACAAACGCAGACTGTAAGCTGTGGATTCGATGAGAGAGTCAGAGTACTTCCCTACGCCCAACCCCTCCAGCATCATCTTTTGGATCATCTGAACCAACGCCTTTAGTCCTTCTGCGTACGACTTCATTGTCTCGCTGCCCAAATATGGACGAACGATAAAGTCAGGTCTTCTAGCTAGCCTGCCTTACAGGGTGATAGAAGTTATGATACCCTTTTTTTTTTTTTTTGTAAAAGGAGATGATGTGACCAGCAAACCATGTAACCAAACCCGGATCTTCCTTCCTCATCTTGTAATAATAGTGGGATCACAACCAACCATTACTAGATAAAAGAATTTCTTCTCATTACATATATCACTAAGGAAAATACCTTTGAAGATTTAAACATATGTGCATGTTAGAGAGAAAGATAACATGCTTGAACTAGTTATATTCAAGAGAATCTTAACGAAAATGGAATCAAAATTAGAATTAATTAATTTTGAAAAATAAGAGTTCTAAAATCTTTCTAATATATAAGTGAAGCTCTCATATATATATATATATATATATATATATATATATATATATATACACACACTTCTAGAAAGTCTTTATCTATTGAATGTGCTTCTCTTTTTAGTAGAGTGGTGCAAATTTTGAACCATAATTTTTTTAAAAATAATCAATAAGGAAAGTTATGGTTCACTTATCGAAGTTGGTTAGTTTACCCCTCGATATTTTTTTCTTTCCTTCTTTTTTTGTGAAAGTACATGCACACAGTTAGCATTTTATAGATTTTTTTTTTCTTAATACATACTAATTAACGAATATATCAGGGATTAAGGATTAGATATAAAATTTTCACGGTCAACAAATATTAAAAAAAAATGAATTTATTCCAAGGGGCAGACGTCAATGAACCATATATATAATATAACAGCTACATACCGCAAATGCACGCTCAAGCACTGAGGAGAATTTGTTGGTTTGAAAGGTACGTGACACTTACGGTACGTGTTATCCAATCCTCGAACAAGAACAAACAAGCATGCGAAATTGAGCTCGATCAATCGTATCAAAAGAATATTAACTAGCTAGGTTCTCTTTCAGCTACTAGCATACGGCTACAAGGAAGGATATGATACCAAAAGCTTGCGTTTCCTTGGGGCCACATAAGGCGGGTGAAGCTCTGGATGCCCTCGGGTGTGGCATCCAACATGGCCACGCTGTCCAGTGCCTCAAAAGTTTCATGGCTCAAGTAGGCAGGGCTCCGAGACTTGGTCTCGGCCGGGAGGCTGAGCACCTCCCTCGCTGCACCTTGGAAGACGGCCTCACGAAGTTGCTGGGAGACCCCATCATAGATGACCTCGAAACAGCCGTAGGAGGAGCGCAGCGCCTCCAGGACCTGCGCTCTCGCAGCCTCCCATTCCGGCGTTCCCGCATGCTTCGCTTCCAGCCCCGAGAGGTCTATTTGGGGCAGTTGGAGCTCAGCCATGTCTCCTCCTCAACTGGTTCTCAGCGGTGCTTGGGACACTATCTTTGGTATCTCTCGCGCGCTGCTCTCCATTGTTATGTAGGCAGCAGCCAACCCTTCCATGGAGGCCACGTGACGACCACTTGGCATGCTTGCGAACGGTTCTTTTTTTTTATTATTATTATTTTTTGTAATATATATATATATATATATATATATATATATATATATATATATATATATATATATATATATATATATATATATATATATATTGGTTCGGCTTTTCACTCAAAATCCATCCTTCTTGGACTTTCAATTACTCAGTGTAACCCCCCACCTCGCATTTTGAACGATGGGGTGAGACTCGAATGCGAATAGTACGGTTTACATAAATGTTTTCCTACGCTTCCAAATTTATTTATTTTATATTTTATATTTTTTTCTTTTTATATATTAACATTTAACAACAAACAAAGATTTTTTATTTTTATTTATTCTTTTAAAAGTTATTATTTATAATAAAAATAAAAATAATTTTTATTAAATATATCTTTAAAAATCAGAAATAAAAAATATTTTTTAAAAAAAAATATTTTTTTTTTAAAATTAAAATACGATCTTAAAGCCGTTCATAGGTGTTGAGAATTCCAAGGGACGTCTCTCAACACTTCCTTCCTCCAGGCAAGCAATGTGCCCGTGTTTGATAGCCACGGCGGCATCCCCTCTTCGTCCACGCGCAGCGCAGCAAATTCCAAAATCCCAATTCAATTCCAATTCTTCTTCGTATATCCACTAGTTACAATTTCTACGCGTGTAATACTATAATTTTGTTTAACGTCATATAATATATATGTTAATAAGAGCAAATGCTGTAGTTGCTATGGCTGATCCAACGCCGTCAGAATAAACGGTGACGGCGGCTGACGGAGGCCCTCTCGGCCTCCCAAGCCCCCTCGGTATCCTATGAATAGAATCTCAACCCCCGAGACCTCCTCGGTCTCGGGCTGCATGAACAGTGCCCAGCTTCGAGTTCCAGTCTCAGCCTCGAGCCACAGCTCCCAAGCCCTATGAACAGTATCTCAACCCCCGAGACCCCCTTCGGTCTCGGTCTACATGAACAGTGTCCGGCTTCGAGTTCCGGTCTCAGCCTCGAGCCACAGCTTCCGGGCCCTATGAACAGTATCTCAACCCCCGAGACCCCCTTGGTCTCGGGCTGCATGAACAGTGCCCGGCTTCGAGTTTCAGTCTCAGCCTCGAGCCACAGCTCTCGGGCCCTATGAATAGTATCTCAACCCCCGAGACCCCTCAGTCTCAGGCTACATGAACAGTGTCCGGCTTCGAGTTTCGATCTCAGCCTCGAGCCACAGCTCACGAGCCCTATGAACAGTATTTCAACCCCCGAGACCCCCTCGGTCTCGGGCTGCATGAACAGTGCACGGCTTCGAGTTCCAGTCTCAGCCTCGAGCCACAGCTCCCGGGCCCTATAAACAGTATCTCAACCCCTGAGACCCCCTCGGTCTCGGGCTACATTAACAGTGCTTGGTTTCAAGTTCCGGTCTTAGCCTCGAGCCACAGCTCCCGGGCCCTATGAACAGTATCTCAACCCCCGAGACCCCTTCGGTCTCGGGCTGCATGAACAGTGCCCGGCTTCGAGTTCCAGTCTTAGCCTCGAGCCACAGCTCCCGGGCCCTATGAACAGTATCTCAACCCCTGAGACCCCCTCGGTCTCGGGCTACATTAACAGTGCCTGGTTTCAAGTTCCGGTCTCAGCCTAGAGCCACAGCTCCTGGGCGCTATGAATAGTATCTCAACCCCGAGACCCCCTCGGTCTCGGGCTGCATGAACAGTGCCCGGCTTCGAGTTCCAGTCTCAGCCTTGAGCCATAGCTCCCGGGCCCTATGAATAGTATCTCAACCTCCGAGACCACCTCGATCTCGAGCTGCATGAACAGTGCCCGGCTTCGAGTTCCAGTCTCAGCCTCGAGCCACAGCTCCCGGGCCCTATAAACAGTATCTCAACCCCCGAGACCACCTCGGTCTCGGGCTGCATGAATAGTGCACGGCTTCGAGTTCCAGTCTCAGCCTCGAGCCACAGCTCCCGGACCCTATGAACAGTGTCTCAACCCCCGAGACCCCATCGATCTCGGGCTGCATGAACAGTGCCCGGCTTCAAGTTCCAGTCTCAGCCTCGAGCCACAGCTCCCGGGCCCTATGAACAGTATCTCAACCTCCGAGACCCCCTCGGTCTCGGGCTGCATGAACAGTGCCCGATGCATCATCTGGCTCTTGAGCCCAGCAGCCTATAGCCTAGGGCCACCTGGCATGCCCGCGTGGTCTGCTGCACATCCGTAGCAGTGTGTGGCCATACCTCATAATAGCGTATGGTTCCTCATGTGTCTGTCGCTGTGCATGACCATACTCCGTTACATCGTACTGTGCACGGTCACATCCGGCAGCGGCGCGCACCAGGTATAACCACGGATGCCAGACACCTGTGAGGCCATACTGACAGGTGATGCAGGACACCTCCGACGTGCATGGTGACAGTACGATCTATCACTGTCAGCATCATCTTTTTGTCCATTATTGAACGAGGTGCCTTGAAATCAGCAACCTTCCGGAATGGAAGGGTGTATCTTCGAACATGTATAAAAGCGTGCACTCTCACTGTAAGTAAGGAAACAAGAACTCTGGTTTTTCTAGCTTATTCCTACTAGTTAAACCCTAACTTTCTAGCTTCCTTCTGCTAGTCAGTTCTCATCTGTTTCCGAGTGACTAACTTGAGCGTCGGAGGGTCCCCATCGGAGCATCCGGTCCCCGGGAACTTTTCTTGCAGGAGTCCGATGAGGAGGACGTCCGTTTCCCTGGCGTTTGAAGAAAGTGACTCGGCGTCATCAGATTGGCACGCCAAGTTGGGGGGAAGAGAAAGATATCGAACCAACAATCTGCAGCCTCTCTCTCCACGAGCTCTTGAGCCATGGTAACAACCCGTACGAAAGGGGTCTCTATCAGTTGCGCTAGGGGGCAGCGTCAAGGAGCAGATCCGCTGGCAGTTGGCCCCTCAGCTCCCCCAGCCGGTGTCCCTGCACCGCTGCATCTTCAGGCGGCTGGACCTTCCGCTCCCCCGATCGACGTCTCTGCGCCTCCTCCATAGCAGCTTCAGGAAGACCGGATTGCCGCCCTAGCCACGTAGGTTCAGTCCTTGGCAGCGGTGGTTCAAGGTCTGCAGCACCAACAGGCGGCCCCGCGGTAGTCGAAGCAATTCCCATCAGTTCCAAGGGTGATGCAACCCAGCCAGCATTCCTTCCGAAGGAGATTGTCAGTCCTGGAGGCTCACCACCGCCGTGCTTCGCCCAAGCCTCACCACCGGGGAGCTTCCAAGAGACCCCGATCGCCTTCTTGTCATGCCAGCGTTTCTCCCAAGCGGCAGCACAGGAAGGAGGCAGAGCGCCCTCGCCGACATCGCCGTCACTCTTCCCCATCCATAGAATCCTCGGGGGAGGGGTCCTTCGATGGCAGGATAGCCCATCGAGCCGAGCTTCGACTCAACGAGTATAACCAACGATTGGAGGAACTCAGCCGCCGGATCATCCACTTGCCAGAGGTAGATTATGACAGCCGACCTCCGCTATCCCGCCGTATCATGGAAGAGCCCATCTCCACCCAGTTCCGCCTCCCTCAGCTGGATCCATATGACGAGACCACGGATCCCCTGGACTACCTAGAAAGTTACAAGGTTCTCATGCAGGTCCAGGGGGCAACCGATTCGCTTATGTGCATCGCCTTCCCTGCCACCCTGAAGAAGGCTGCATCGCCTGCCACCGCAGAGTATAGATTCTTTCCGTCAGCTAGAGAGAGCCTTCTTAGCTCATTTCGATGCCTGCCGAAAGATTCCAAGAGTAGCTGACAGCCTCTTCGCTGTCCAGCAGAAGAGCGGCGAGACCTTGTGGGATTACGTCACTCGGTTCAAGGAGGCATCCCTGGAAGTCTACAATCTTGAAGACTCGGTGGCCACTCTAGCCTTAAAGCGAGGGCTCTATCCATTCCGCTTCGCGTACTCCCTTGACAAGAAGCCACCCGGTTCTTACACCAAACTTTTGACCCGGGCCCAGAAGTATATCCGCATCGACGAGGCTGACTCCTCTCAGCGCGAGGCTAGCGGGAGTATCCTTAAGAAGCCGGCTCGCCCTGAGCATGTTGAAGTTCGACCCAGAAAGCCCGAACCTCCCCACCGACCAGACAACCGTCCTCGAGCTCTTGTACAGAGAGATGGGCTCTACACTCCTCTGCTCGCCCCTATATCGCACATCTTGCTCGAGATCGAGGGTGAGTCCTATCTTCAGCACCTACCTCCGATGAACCTAAAAATTCCCCGCAACAAGAATCTCTACTGCCACTACCACCAGGATCATGGCCACGACACCGATGACTATCGCCAGCTGAAGAAGGCGATAGAGGATCTTATCCAGCGTGGCCATCTGGGAAAGTTCATTCGAAGGAACAACCCGAATGCTCCTTGTCCGTCGGCGCCTCCGCTACCGGTGATCGACAATGCTCCAACTGAGAAGATGGTGGCGATGATTTTCTGGGGGACAGGAGGCCCACCCAAGAGGCCGCGGGGGAAGGGGGAGTTAGATTTTGTAATCCCTTTTTCTAAAAGGAACTTAGAGAGGATGGTAAATAAAAATGATGATAGCGTCGTCGTGTCCATGACGATTGCTAAACATCCTGTAAAGAGAATTTTAGTTGATAGTGGGAGCTCAGTGGATATTTTGAGTTATGATGCTTTTGTTCGCATGAACCTATCGCCTGACCTGCTTCAGCCCGTCGCCACGCCCCTGATGGGGTTTACTAGGGATTCCGTGAAGGTTGAGGGAGAGATCACTCTTCCAATCATGGCCAGCATGGCTCCATGCCAAAGTACAGTCTTCATGAGCTTCCTGATGGTCCGGGTACCCCTCGCCTATAATGCTATCCTCGGAAGACCTGGGCTTAATCTTTTGGACACTGTCATCTCCACCAAGAGGCTACTCGTGAGGTTTCCCACCAGTGCAGGAGTTGGGGAGATGCGGGGGGAGCAGAACCCGCCCACACTTTGCTATCACATGGCCCCTAGTCCACAGGGAGTGTTGCCTGCACCTGCACCAGAAGCACTGGACCCCCAGGACATGGAAAGAAGAGGAGAGCTGGCCGAGCACCTACTTGCTTTCCCTCTTGGAGAGGACCCAACAAAGACAATCCAGATTGGAGCCCTACTCCCGAAGGAAGCCTGCGACCAGCTCCTCGCTTTCTTACGAGCCAATGCCGATGTCTTCGCCTAGTCGACATCCGACATGCTAGGCATTCCGAAAGAAGTAATTACCCACCGGCTCAATATCAGGCCGGAGTGCCAACCCATTCGGCAGAAGAAGATGAGCTTCGCTCCTGATAGATAGAAGGCCGTGGATGAGGAGGTGCGAAAGCTGTTGGCAGCCGATCACATCCGTGAGGTGCACTACCCCGACTGGCTAGCGAATGTTGTGATGGTTCGCAAAGCCAGCGGGAGCTGGAGGATGTGCGTGGACTTCATCGATCTCAATAAGGCGTGCCCCAAAGACAGCTTCCCACTGCCCCGGATCGACCAGCTAGTGGATGCTACGTCCGAACACGAAACTCTTAGCTTTATGGAAGCATTTTGGGGTACAACCAAATCAGGATGAACCCGGCTGATGAAGAAGCAACCTCCTTCGTCACTGAGAAAGGGATTTACTGCTACAAGGTGATGCCGTTTGGGCTGAAGAATGCTGGAGCCATCTATCAGAGGTTGATGAATAAGGTCTTTGAGGACCAGATCGGGCATAACATGGAGGTATATGTGGACGATATGCTGACCAAGAGCACCAATGCTGCATACCACATCGCCGATCTCGCAGAGACCTTCAACAACCTGCGCTAATACCGGATAAGGCTGAACCCCCGCAAGTGTGCCTTCGGGGTGGCGGCAGGCAAGTTTTTGGGCTTTACGGTAACCCAGCGGGGGATCGAAGCCAATTCCAACAAGATCCGGGCTATCTTGGATATGAGGCCCCCAGCTAATAAGAAGGAGGTGCAGCGCTTAACCGGGAGGGTGGCGGCCTTGAGTCGCTTCATGTCAAGATCGGCAGAAAGGTGCCTGCCCTTCTTCAAAGTGTTGCGCAAGGTCAACAGCTTCGATTGGACAAAGGAGTATCAGGATGCCTTCGAAGTGTTGAAGCAATTTTTGTTCACTCCCCCGCTGTTGTCCAAGCCAAGGGGCGGGGAAGAGCTCTTCCTGTATCTTGCAGCCTCCCCCGAGGCCGTCAGTTCAGTGCTCATGCGTATGGATACCGACGGAGTGCAGAGGGCGGTCTACTACACCAGCAAGGTGCTTCATGATGCCGAGACCAGATATTCTAAGACCGAGAAGATCATTTTCGCCCTGGTGGTCTCTGCCAACGCTTCCGACCCTACTTCCAAGCTCATCCCATCGTGGTGCTCACGGACCAACCTCTTCGGACCATCTTGTCCCATCCTAACACCTCTGGTTGGTTAGCCAAGTGGGCCATCAAGTTGAGCAAGTTCGACCTATCTATTCGGCCAAGGTCTGCCATGAAGTCTCAAGTGTTAGCTGATTTCTTGGTCGAGTGCACTTAGGCCGAGGAATGTTCGAAGGAATCGTGTCCGGAGGTGCGCATGGAGTCCTCCTCGGCTGAGGAAACAGAAAAGGAAGACTGGATCTTGCATGTGGATGAAGCAGCAAACTCTTAGGGAAGTGGAGCCGGGCTCATCCTTGCGAGCCCCAAGGGGAAGGTGGTGGAGTATGCCCTTCAGTTTCTGTTTTGGGCCACTAATAACCAGGCGGAATATGAAGCCCTGTTGGCAGGAATGAGGCTGGCCGAGGAGCTCGGTGCGGGGTATCTAATGGCCTTCACGGACTCCGAGCTTATTTTCGGACAGATTGCTAGGGAGTACGAAGCCAGAGACCCGACCATGTCCCGTTATCTGAGCAAGGTGCAGTCCCAAGCCTCTCGATTTTCTTACTTCCGCATCAGCTATATCCCCCGAGCGGAGAATGCTAGGGCCGACGCGCTGTCCGTTTGGCCACCTTGGCCGACGGGACCTTGGAAAGAATGTATGTGGAGCACCTGCAGACCCCAGGCATTGAAGCTATGGATGAAGCACTGCTGGTTGAGCAAGGGCCCTCCTGGATGGACACCTACGTCCGATATTTGACCAATGACACTCTCTCCAAAGACCCACTGAGGCCAAACTACTCAGACGGTGGGCCCTGAAGTTCCTGATGATGGACGGAAAGCTTTATCGAAGATCATTTTTTCACCTGGCCCTCAAGTGCATCAGACCAGCCGAAGCAGACTACATCTTGCGGGAAATCCATGAGGGCATCTGCGGGAGTCATCTGGGGGGCAGAGCCCTAGCTTACAAGGCCTTACGGTAGGGTACTACTGGCTGACCATGAGGAAAGATGCGACCGAGCTTGTTAAGAAGTGTGATAGCTGCCAGCGCCACGCCAATATTCAATGATAGCCGACATCTCAGTTGACCCCCCTGGCTGCACCTTGGCCCTTCGCCCAGTGGGGTATAGACATCTTGGGACCATTCCCCTCAGCCTTCGGACAGCGCAAGTTCCTCCTGGTGGCCATCGATCACTTCACCAATTGGATTAAGGCCGAAGCCCTTGCTAAGATCACTGAGAGCAAGGTGAGATCCTTCTTTTGGAAGTCTATCATATGCCTGTTCGGATTACCACATACTCTGGTCACTGACAATGGCCGGCAGTTTGACAACGCACCCTTCCAAGGATTCTGCACCAAACTGGGCATCCAATAGAGATTCACTTCGTCGGACACCCTCAGACCAACGGAGTGGCTAAGGTGACTAATCGCATCATTCTCCAAGGACTAAGAACCCGATTGGATGATTGCAAGGGATGGTGGGTGGAGGAGCTCCACAACGTGCTATGGGCTTACCACACAATGCCACGAGCCCCCAACAGAGAGACCCCATTCAGCCTGATCTTTGGGTCCGAAGCTGTCATTCCTGTGGAGATAGGCACCCCGAGCCCTCGGGTGGAATCCTATAGTGAGGAAGACAACCCGGACTGGCTACGAGCCAACCTCAACTTGGTGGAGGAGGTGCAAGACCGAGCGCGGCTCCGGATGGCAGTCTACCGATAGGGAGTTGCCAAATATTACAACGCCCGCGTGCGCCCCAAGACCTTTTTGCCGGGAGACCTGATCCTTCGACGAGCCGAGGTCTCAAAGCCGACGGAAGGAGGTAAGCTAGCTCTGAACTGGGAGGGGCCCTACCAGATCACCGAAGCACTCTGTCACGGAGCATACAAGATTGAAGAGCTGGATGGGAGGCCGCTCCCCCGGACGTGGAACGCTGACAACCTCCGTCGGTACTATCAGTAGTGCATTTCCTTCTTACATTAAATACCATGCTTGTATTCTTTTGGATTTTCATCCCTCATTTCACATCAATAAACTTGAGTTCCAGCATCTTATTTTTCAACAAAAAGCCCTGGGCCAGCCAGGCACAAAGCTCAGTGTACCACTGGTAGAGTGATGTACCATCGGCTCTCAATAGCTAAAGCACGACCCCGGTCGGCACAAAAAGCCCTGGGCTAGCCAGGCACAAAGCCTAGCATACCACTGGCAGAGCGATGTACCATCGGCTCTCAACAGTTAAAGCCCGACCCCGATCGGCACGAAAAGCCCTGGGCCAGCCAGGCACAAACCCCAATGTACCACTGGCAGAGCGATGTACCATCGGCTCTCAATAGCTAAAGCCCAACCCCGGTCAGCACGAAAAGCCCTGGGCCAGTCAGGCATAAAACTCAGTGTACCACTGGCAGAGCGATGTACCATCGGCTCTCAACAGCTAAAGCCCGACCCCACTCAGCACAAAAAGCCCTGGGCTAGCCAGGCACAAAGCCTAGTATACCACTGGGAGAGCGATGTACCATCGGCTCTCAACAGCTAAAGACCGACCCCAGTCGGCACAAGAAGCCCTGGGCCAGCCAGGCACCAAGCTCAGTGTACCACTGGCAGAGCGATGTACCATCGGTTCTCAATAGCTAAAGCCCGACCCCGGTTGGCATGAAAAGCCCTGGGCCAGCCAAGCACAAAGCCCAGTGTACCACTAGCAGAGTAATGTACCATCGGCTCTCAACAGCTAAAGCCCAACCCCGGTTGGCACAAAAAGCCCTGGGCTAGCCAGGTACAAAGCCCAGTGTACCACTGGCAGAGCGATATACCATCGGCTCTCAACAGGTAAAGCCCGACCCTGGTCGGCATGAAAAGCCCTAGGCCAGCCAGGCATAAAACCCAGTGTACCACTGGCAGAGCGATATACCATCGGCTCTCAACAGCTAAAGCCCGACCCCAGTCAGCATAAAAAGTCCTGGGCCAGCCAGGCACAAAGCCCAGTGTACCACTGTCAGAGCGATGTACCATTGGCTCTCAATAACTAAAGCCCACCCCGGTCGGCACAAAAAGCCCTAGGCCAGCCAAGCACAAAGCTAGTGTACCACTGGTAGAGCGATGTACCATCAGCTCTCAATAGCTAAAGCCCGACCCCGGTCGGTACAAAAAGCCCTAGGCCAGCCAAGCACAAAGCCCAGTGTACCACTGGCAGAGCGATGTACCATCGGCTCTCAACAGCTATAGCTCGACCCCGATCGGCATGAAAAGCCCTGGGCTAGCCAGGCATAAAACCTAGTGTACCAATAGCAGAGCGATGTACCATCGGCTCTCAACAACTAAAGCCCGACCCCGTTCGGTCCAAAAAGCCCTGGGCCAGCCAGGCACCAAACCCAGTATGCCATTGACAACACGGCGTGCAATTGGCCCCTAGAAGCCCGAGTATATCTTGGCCTTCTGAGTCTAATGCTCCATTGGTCACCAGGAGTCCATACTCCTCGACTCTAGGATTCGGTCCTACATGCCTAAGTCGAGGTTATTCGAGAATGAATCAAAGATTGCTCCTCGGTACCGACGAAGCCCCTAAGGGTCCCATGTCGGTAGCCAAAGGACTTGGGGTAGAAACTGCAATTGGGAAAAGATAATTTTCATTGAAGGAAAAATTGTGCTTCATTAATTCGAAGTGTTTACAAAATGCCGACCAAGTCGGACTTGCAAAAAAAAATAAAAAAAAGAGGTGAAAGTGAAATACAACTTGAACCTCATGGTTCGGCCGGCGTAGGCTCGTCGTCAGACGAGCCAACCTTGGAGAGACGCTCCGGCTCGACCTCAAGGGCCCATGGAAAGTCCAGGTCTCGGGCAACCTTTTCCTTTCCATGCTGAAATCCCTGAAGATACGCTTCCGCCGAAGCTTCGGCCAGCTCATCTATGAAGTGCTCAGATGCCCTAAACTCCTCTATGGTCCTAGCAGCCCTGGCCTCAACAGCTGCCTCTACCTCGGCAGCTCGAGCTTCCTTCTCTACAGCTAGAGATGCTGCCGCCGCCCTCTCAGCCTCCAGGGCATGACCCGTTTCCTCCTCAGCCCTCTTCACCCTCTCCTCGGCCTCGCCCACCCGATTCTCGGCCGTCTGGATGGTCGCGGACAACTCTGAAATATGCAGGTCCCTAGCCGCAATGATGCTTTTGGCCTCCATCAGCTAGCTGAGGGCCGCCTGCAAATGGTTGGTCTCAACTTCTACTCGGCTCTCGGCTGCCTTTATCTCATCAGTCCGGGTGGTCCTGGCCGATTCCTAGGCCCTCTCAGCCGCCTCCGCTCGAGCCCGAGCCTCCTCGGCCTCTTTCTGGGCCTCCTGCATGAGGGTCTTTCCTCCATGGATGACCTCCCTTGTAGCAGCCAAGGAGTTCGTAATCTGCATGCAGGCCTCATGTCAAAAAGAGAAAGGAAGAAGAAAAGGGAAATCTAAAGGCAAGGAGCTGTGAGACAGCTTACTTTGACCAAGGCCGCGTAGGACTCTCAAAAGAACGTGGCCACCTTCAAATGGCTATGTTCTTCCTGGACCTCGAGCACGAGGATTGGTGAGATGAGCCGCTACGCCCAGAGCCCATCGTCCAAAATGGAGTCCCGATGCAGCCTCACCTGGCTCCATTTCCTCTAGCAGCCTCGGCAGTTTCGGACTCGGCACATGGAGGGCTGTTTGCCGACAGTCCCTCACCCCAGCTCCTTGTTACCTCGGCGGGGACTGGTCTGCGGGGAGCTGGGGGCTCCTCCGCTATCGCCGGCTCCTCCGTGGCCGGCTCCTCTGTTGTTGCCTCCTCGGCCACCGTCCTTTCTAGCGGGGTATCGGCCGTCAGATCGATCTTCGGAATGGCCAGAGGCTCTTACGGTGCGGGTGGCTCGGGCACCCGCACTGTCGGGCGTTTCGGGGCCAATGCTTGCTGCCCCTCACTTGGCCCCTCCTGGCCCTCCTCTTGGCAGTGGCCTTCATGAGTCTGCGGGTCGGGACCTTCATGGCTGTGCAACATCGGCCGAGGTCAGTCAAAAAAAAAAAAAGAGAACGAAACAAGAAGACTTTGACTAAGTGTGAGGGAGACTTACCACGGTGGGAGATGAGACCCACCGACTGGAGGTTTTCCTCTATTAGAAGCAGGTTGTACCGAGGGATGTCGGTAGTCAACAGCTGCCCCAACGCTTCTTTATCTCCATGGTGGACAGTGGAATTCATGTTACCTCGAAGGTCGGGGTTCCCCCACCGGGGCTTAACTTGGTCCAGATTGGCAAAGAAAAATCAGGATTTCCATCCCTTGACGGAGGTAGAAAGAAGAGGCTTAAGGACTCGGCCGGGTCGGGGCTGAAACAGCCACCAACCTTCTGGGCCTGGAGGATGTAGAAAGAGCGAAAGAGGGAGACTCGAGGGGTAATGTGGATATGATGGCAGAGGACGACGAAGGCACTAACGACCCGAAGGGAGTTCGGGACCAACTAAGAAGGGGTCATGGAGTAATAGTCAAGGAGGTTTATGAAAAAAGGAGGAAAGGATAAGCAGAGGCCCACCCTCAGGGAAATTTCATAAATGGTCACTCGGCCTGGTCGAGATGAGATCACTAGATCGTTGGGGGTCGGGAGATAGAGCCCGACATCCCGGGGGATTTGGTAACGGGCCTGGATGTTCGCCAAATCCTGGCCTGTCACCATGGAGGCGACCCCTTCCGGGGATTCCACCCCCACCCTCGAGGAGGTGCCGACTTCCACCTGGCGTCTCCTCAATGGGGCCCTGCCAGCCGTCGCTGGGTGCCTCCCTGCGGGAGACTCCCTGGCGATCTACTGCCGGGCCAGAGGGACGCGGTCCTCCGAATCAGAGGACCACTCAAGAGGAGGTGAAGGAGAAGGGGGAGAAGAAGGAGAAGCATGAAGCCTCTCGGGAGAAGGAAGATCCTCTGAATCGTCCTCCGAGGTCCAAGACTGGGAACTCATTGTTGGAAGAAGGAACAAAGAGGTCTAGAAGAGACAAAGAGCTGACCTTGGGAAGAAAATGGCGTGCGGGCTCTCAGGTTGCAAGGAAGGCCATGAGACAGAAAATTGAAGAACCAGAGGAAGAAGACAACGATGGCAGGAGCAGTGGGGCCAGATTCAACCCCCCACCCGAGTTTTATTTAGTTTCAAATTATCTCACCTTGTCTCGTCAGCCACGTGGACTCCCACCGTAGGCTGGGCTGCCTCGATGATCACTCGGTGCGTGATACGATCTGCCTCCAGCCAACGATGGGACGCTGCTGACGTCATCATTATGATGGGAAATGATGGCGCGACTTTCCTTACTGACTTCGAAGGATCAACCTTGCCTCGAGGATGATCAACGCAGATCAGGTGGACAGTAGTGGCCGCCCTTTCACATCCCCCATGACGCCCGCATAAAGTCATTGCAGCACCCAGAGACATGTGTCCGAGGGCGGTTCGCAAAGGATGGGGATCAGCCACTTAGAAGGTGACACCCCTTTCACCTTGTTAGGGTGGGCCCACTCTGTTTCAGGGATGAGGGGGCATCTGATATGGCTGATCCAACGCCGTTAGAATAAATGGTGACGACGGCTGACGGAGGCCCTCCAGCCTCCCAAGCCCCCTCGGTATCCAATGAACAGTATCTCAACCCCCGAGACCCCCTCGGTCTCGGGTTGCATGAACAGTACCCAGCTTTGAGCTCCAGTCTCAGCCTCAAGCCACAGCTCCTGGGCCCTATGAACAGCATCTCAACCCCCGAGACCCCCTTGGTCTCAGGCTACATGAACAGTGCCCGGCTTCGAGTTCCGGTCTCAGCCTTGAGCCACATCTCCCGAGCCCTATGAACAGTATCTCAACCCCCGAGACCCCCTCGGTCTCAGGCTGCATGAACAGTGCCCGGCTTTGAGTTCCAGTCTCAGCCTCGAGCCACAGCTCCCGGGCCCTATGAACAGTATCTCAACCCCCGAGACCCTCTCGGTCTCGAGCTACATGAATAGTGCCCGGCTTCGAGTTCCGGTCTTAGCCTCGAGCCACAGCTCCCGGGCCCTATGAACAGTATCTCAACCCCCGAGACCCCCTTGGTCTCGGGCTGCATGAACAGTGCCCGGCTTCGAGTTCCAGTATGTTGGGAAGATTGTTGAGAAATTGTTGCCCCAATCTTATTGATTTTGATGATTACCAAAAGCCATGAGTATATTAAAGATGCAATAAGTTTATTTACATGAACAATGAATTTATTTAGAATAATGAATGAGAATGTTAGTATGACTTTAATCAAATTGAAAGTAACTTCAAGTTCAATGTTTAAGCTTTCAATTAGAAATTTAATACTTCATATTGTAATCAATGAGTTTTTGGAACACTTCTTGAATTGATTCTTAATGTCAACTTTATTATATTCAAGTCAAAAATTGATTTAAAATGAATCTGGAATGAATTTAAAGTCAATCAGAAAACTTTCTGATTTTTGATACATTCCGGAGCCGACTCTTGAGTTTCAGAGTCGACTCCCCTCAGAGTACAGAGATTCCTAATTTTCTCGAGTCGACCCCTGTGATTTCAAGAGTCGACCCCCGATTTGTCGAGCCGACTCCATGACTGTACGAGTCGACTCCGCTTAGACACCAGAGAATGTTTTTCTGAGCACTTTGCGAGTCGACCCCAACTTTTCATGAGTCGACCCCCGACTTTCAGGAGTCGACACTTTACTTTTGGTGAGTCGACCCTTTGACTTTCTAAACATTTCTATTTTTAGTATCATGACTCGAGCCGACTCGGGAAAAGTATGAGTCGACTCCAGCAAATCTAGGCAAAATTTTTCCGAATGCCAACTCAGCGTCAACGGTAAGATTTTCGATTAACGCTATTTTCTTTGTCTCTAACGGCTATATTTTGCAGAATCTATAAATAGAGAAGCCGTTTTCAAATCAAAGATATACAACATATAGATCAAGAGAAAAGAAAGGAAAAATCAGAAAAACATAGCTTCATTTGAAAAAATCCATGATTCAAAATAGAGTGAAAGAAAGAGTGTGAAATCCAAGGAACTCCTTCTGTGTTCAAGCTCAACAATCCAAGGAAGCTTTAGAAGAAAATCCAAGAGCTATTCAAGAGCATTTCAAGTGATTTTCAACACTCAAAAAAGAGAAAAGGTCAAATCAACTCCAAAGTTCATTTCATGAAGAATCCAAGCTGAGGCCAGATTCTACACTTCAAAAGAGTTGAGAAAAGAAGAAAAGAAGAAAAGCTCAAAGCCAACCAATCTGCAAACAGGCTTTTCTAAACTTTGCTTTTACATTTTGTTAATCTGCTCATTGAGGAGCTTTGTAACTAAAAACTATATTTTATCTTGTTATTTGCTAGTTTAATCTAGGGATTGAACTAGTTGAGGTAGTCTTACCTCGGTACAAGCTTGGTGAAGCTTGGGTTAGGGTTTTGTGCTGGTGAGCCCTTGAAAACCAGCTGGGTTCGTTGTGCGCTCGGAAAATAACAAGTTTGAGTTGTGAGCTTGTAAAATAACTCTGCTGTAATCTAGGGATTATAGTATGGACCCAAGTGAATCTTGGGAGTGGACGTAGGTGTTGGATACACCGAACCACTATAAACTCTTTGTGTTTGCCGTGCTTTCTTTGACTCTCTCTCTCTATTCTGTTTTATTCACTGAATTAATTGTGTGCTATTGCCTTCATTCTTCTTAAAGCAAAATTATTTAAAAGGCTTAATTTTTAAAGAACCCAATTCACCCCCCTCCCTCCCCTCTTGGGTTGTATCTGGGCCAACAATTGGTATCAGAGCTAGTGCTCATTAGATTTTTGATCACACGATCAAGAGCTAAAGTTCCAAATGGCAACACAAGTTGGTTTTTTGCTGAAGGAATAGACCTCCACTGTTTAATGGCTCAAATTATTCTATTGGAGAGCTAGAATGAGGATATTCATTCAAGCTTCTGATTATGAGCTATGGGGTGTTATAATCAATGGACCTAGTACACCCACACATTATAGATGGCACTATTATTCCTAAGCCCGAAAGGGACTGGAATGAAAATGATAGGAA
>UESW01004674.1:186899-211804 GCA_900491605.1 Calamus simplicifolius | reverse complement strand
TCTAATTCCATTGATAATAGCATTGTATTTACTGGTTATAGACATGGCAATGTTTACTTGGTTGATCTAGATAAATTATCTATGAGTGATCATTGCTTAATTGCTGATAATGCTAATATGAAGAAATTGGATGGTTATGGCATCGTAGATTAGGTCATGCAAGCACACACCTAATTTCAAAACTAATTAAAATGACTTAGTTAAAGGGTTACCTAAAATAGATTTTGAAAACAACAAAATATGTGATGCATGTCAATTTGGAAAACAAACAAGAAGTTCTTTCAAATCTAAAAATGTTGTTTCAACTTCTAGGCCATTAGAGCTACTTCACATGGACCTTTTTGGACCAACTAGAACCACAAGTCTAGGAGGAAAAAAATATGGTCTTGTGATTGTAGATGATTACTCTAGATACACTTGGGTATTGTTGTTAGCTCACAAAGATGAGACTTTCTCGATATTCCTGAAATTCTTTAAGAAAGTCACAAATGAGAAAAACACTACCATAGTGTCTCTAAGAAGTGATCATGGAACTGAATTTGAAAATCACCTATTTGAAAATTTTTGTGCTGAAAATGGTATTAATCATAATTTTTATGCACCTAGGACCCCACAACAAAATGGTGTTGTAGAAAGGAAAAATAGGACTTTAGAAGACATGGCCCGTACCATGCTATGTGAAAGCAACCTACCAAAGTACTTTTGGGCGGAAGCTATAAACACGGCATGTTACATTTTAAATAGAGCCCTAATAAGACCAATACTTAAGAAAACACCTTATGAACTATGGCAAAACAGAAAACCTAATATTAGATATTTTCATGCATTTGGTTGTAAATGTTTTGTTCATAATAATGGTAAAAACAATTTAGGCAAATTTGATGCTAAATCTGATGAAGGAATATTCTTAGGATATTCAACAACTAGTAAAGCATATAGAGTATTTAACAAGAAAACTTTAATTATTGAAGAATCCATTCATGTAGTTTTTGATGAATCTTTAGCAACTAGTTCCGAAAAGTTTGATGATGAGGAAGATACAAACATAATTGAGAAAGATCTTGAAAAATTAAATATTGATGTATCTTCAGATCATGAGCAAGAGGCTAAAGATAATGATTCACCTAAGGATGATGATACTAACACTAATCATAATGATATAGATCTTCCTAGAGATTGGAGATACGCTTATAGTCACCCTAAGGAATTGATTATAGGTGATCCATCTCAAGGAATAAGAACTAGATCATCTATGAGAAATATTAGTAATCATCTTGCATTTGTATCACAAATTGAACCTAAAACTATTGAAGAAGCTGAAAAAGATAATAATTGGATGTTAGCTATGCAAGAAGAATTAAATCAATTTACTAGAAATAATGTATGGACATTAGTAGAAAGACCTAAAGATCATTCTGTTATAGGATCAAAATGGGTATTTAGAAATAAACTAGATGAAAATGGCATAGTAATTAGAAACAAAGCTAGATTAGTTGCAAAAGGATATAATCAAGAAGAAGGTATTGATTTTGATGAAACCTTTGCACCAGTAGCTAGATTAGAAGCATTAGACTATTACTTGCATTTGCATGTCACATGAATTTCAACTTATTTCAAATGGATGTAAAGAGTGCTTTTTTAAATGATTTATAATGAAGAAGTGTATGTAGAACAACCACCAGGTTTTGAAGATCATGAATTTTCAAATCATGTTTTTAAATTGCACAAAGCATTATATGGTTTGAAACAAGCACCTAGAGCATGGTATGATAGATTAAGTAAATTCTTAATTAAAAATAATTTTATAAGAGGAAATGTAGATAAAACATTATTTTTGAAAAGAAAAGGTAAAGATTTATTAGTAGTTCAAATATATGTTGATGATATTTTTTGGTGCTACTAACAATCTTCTATGTCAAGAATTTGCTAAGTTGATGCAGGGTGAGTTTGAAATGAGCATGATGGGAGAACTCAACTTCTTCCTTGGACTCCAAATCAAACAAGAAAAGGAAGGGATTTTCATCAACCAAACCAGTACACGAAGAACTACTCAAAAAGTTTGGTATGGATTCAATAAAACCCCTTGGAACTCCAATGAGTCCTTCATGCAAGTTAGACAAAGATGAGGAAGGTAAGAAAGTTGATCAAAAGTATTATCGAGGTATAATCGGATCTCTACTCTACTTAACTGCTAGTAGACCTGATATAATGTTCTCTGTTTGTCTATGTGCTAGATTTCAATCAGAACCTAAAGAATCTCACTTAACTGCTGTTAAAAGAATATTAAGATTCTTAAATGGAACAAAAAATGTAGGTTTATGGTATTCTAGAGACTCAACATTGAACTTAATTGCATATTTTGATTCTGATTATGCTGGATGTAAGTTAGATAGGAAAAGCACAAGTGGTGCATGCCAATTCTTAGGAAGTAACTTAATCTCATGGTTTAGCAAAAAGTAAAATTCAGTTGCATTATCAACTACTGAAGCTGAATATGTTGCAGCTGGAAGTTGCTGTGCTCAAATCCTATGGATTAAGCGACAACTTGAAGACTATGGTATCACACTTGACAAAACACCTATAAAATGTGACAATACAAGTGCAATTAATCTAAAAAAAATCCAATTCAACATTCTAGGACAAAACACATAGAAATTAGATATCATTTTATTAGAGAACATGTAACTAATGGAGAAATATGTCTTGATTATGTTAATACTGAAGATCAATTAGCAGATATATTTACAAAACCCTTGAGTAAAAAAGATTCTGTTATCTTAGAGGAGAGTTAGGGATTTGTGATCCATTAGAATGAATTTGAAACCCCTAAGAAAAATTATCTAGAACTCTTTCTATCCTTTGATTTTAAGGAAATTTTATCTAAAATTCTTTCAAATCCCTGATCTTTAAGGAAATCTTATCTAGAATTCATATCTAATTGATCTATTAAAATCCAATGATTTTTTATCAATTTCTATGATCAATGTCCGAACACATTTCAGATTCTTTAAAACTTTATGTTTTTGCTCTGAAATGGTCTCGGAGCCGACTCGATCAGTATCGGAGTCGACTCCATGTTTCTGCTGAAACTCTGGAGCCGACCCCATCTCTGTGCGAGTCGACTCCACTTCGGGTTAGGTTTCTGTGAATACCCGGAGTCGACTCCACACTTTGTGGGAGCTGACTCGAAGTGGGCCCAGGTCGATTTTTCTAGAGCAGAGTCGACCCCTCGTTCATTTTATCTTCTCAAATCAATCAAAATCTCTCTCCAAAGATTTTTCCAACCTACCAAATCCTTAGAAACCCTTGATTAACCTTTCCACTAAATCAATGGTACCTAAAACCCGTGGTTCTAGCCTTGGAGCGGCCGGGATGAAGAGGAAGAAGACGGTGAGGCATCCCGCTCGCGAACCGTCTCCGAGCATGGATTCCACCTCGTCCTCTTCAACCCCGAGTGCTTCTCCTGCTGCGGCCACCTCTCAGGTAGACCGCCTAGCCGATAGAATTATTACAACCGGGAGAAAGGTGGATTTTGAGCTATTTGAGGCGGAGGGTTTTCTTGTAGGAAGACAATTAATTGAAATGGGATGGGAGAAAATGTGTTCATTAGATTGCCCAACCTACCCCGCCTTGGTTAAAGAGTTTTATAAAAATTTGTCAAGAGGAGATAATGGATTGGTCAGCTTGATTAGAGGAAATAGGATAAATGTCACAGTGGATATACTCTCAAGACTTTTGGATCTTTCAGTGTCTGGTCCTTCTACATTTTCACCTGATGATAGGAGCCCGACTTTATCAAGATTGTTAAATAAAGAAATTGTTGGTTTTGAAGAAGTCCAAGCAAATCAACTATCTTTGGAATTAAGGCTTCTCCATAACATATGTAGTATGATTCTGTTCCCTAAGACTGGGAGGTTTGATTATGTATCTGAGAGAGACATTTTTGTTATGGATGCTGTAGTGGCTGGGAGACCTATCAATCTTCGAATATGATAATTTGGTACATAGCTGACTGTGGGAGCAAGAAGAAATCAAGTCTACCCTATGGCATGATATTAACTAAGATTTTTCAAAGCCAAGGGATAATTATTTCCGATAGTGAGTCATTGAGAAATTTGAGACACTGATTACTATAGCTTGGCTACTATTCATAGGATGGGATTTGTAAAGAAAGATGGTAGATGGGAAAGGAAAAATCAGTTGGAAGATAGAGCTGCTGATGTTGAGGCACCTGGACCTTCTGTTAGACATTCATCACCTGTGCCTCCTAGTTCTTCTGTTCCAGTTCCGGCCCCTTCTCCTGCTCAATGTTTGATCAGCCATCTTCTTCATCAGTTGGTTTTTCGGATCTTCAGTTAGAGCAGCTCAAGAGTCTTCTTGATGCTCAAGAGGATAGAATGAAGACTGAGTTTGACAGTAAATTCATGAATCTTAAAGAAACTCTCTATTCATTAGAAGATCGAATTACCAAGATTGAATCTACTCTTAGCTCCTCTACTGAGTCTTTAAGTGGTGATTTAAAGAATATTTTTGAAGAACTTAAAGACATTTGTGGAGATGGTAAGACTTATGCAGAGTGCAATGCCGAGCTTTAAGACAAGATTTTAACTGCTTGTACTTTTGTGGATGAAAGACTGAGAGAATATGTCAAGCTTCAAACTGATGGAATGAAGAACATCGTAGGTCACTTAACAAGAATTGTAAGGACACATTTTTGATGTAATGGATGTTTAGTTTTTGCAATATAATGAAATTTATATTATGATTTACATTTTGATATAATGAAGTAATGAAAAGTTAGTTTTGAATGTTCAATGAAGTTTGAGTTTGAATGTACTTCTCTTATTTATCAATGAATCTCAGTTCATGTTAAAGCATATCTTAAATCGTGAATGTGATTATGTTTGATGCTTCTCTACCTTTTTGTTGATAACAAAAAAGGGGGAGAGTTTTATACATGACTGTATATGCATGGGAGAAATTAAACGAATGTTATTGTATATGCATATAATAAATAATTGAATGGGGGAGAGAAGGGAGTAATAATTAAACATTACACATATATGAAAATGCTGAATTTTGACATTAAACTGTGTATGAGTTTAAATTGAATGAATGGGATATTTATTTGAGTTTCATAGGGAGAGCTACCTCATTCAGGGGGAGCCTAACTATGAAAATTAAATAAATTTTTTAATTAATCATGCATATACTCAATGTTTTTGTCATCATCAAAAAGGGGAAGATTGTTGGGGAGATTGTTGAGAAATTGTTGCCCCAATTTTATTGATTTTGATGATTACCAAAAGCCATGAGTATATTAAAAGATGCAATGAATTTATTTACATGAGCAATGAATTTATTTCTCATAATCAATGAGTATGTTAAGTATGACTATAATCAATTGGAAAGTAGCTTCAAGCTCCATGTTTAAGCTTTCAAAAAGAAATTTTTATACTTCATATTTCAATCAATGGGTTTTTGGAACATATCTTGAATTGATTCTTAATGTCAAATTTATTATATTCAAGTCAAAAATTGATTTAAAATTAATCTGGAACGAATTTCAAAGTCAATCAAAAATTCTCTGATTTTTGATACGTTTCGGAGCCGACTCTAGAGTTTCAGAGTTGACTCCACTCAGTATACAGAGATTCCTGATTTTTTTGAGTCGACCCCTGTGATTTCAAGAGTCGACCCCCGATATTGTCGAGCCGACACCATGACTGTAAGAGTCGACTCTGCTCAGACTCCAGAGAGTTATTTTTCTGAGCACTTCTCGAGTCGACTCCTTGCTTTTCATGAGTCGACCCCCGACTGTCAGGAGCCGACACCTTATTTGTCTTGAGTCGACCCCTTAACTATCTGAATGTTTCTATTTTTGGCATCGCGTCTTCGAGCCGACTCGCCTAAAGTTGGAGCCGACTCCAACAAATCTGGGCGTGACTTTTTCTGTATGCCAACTCAGCGCCAACGGTAATATTTTTCAATAACGGCTATATTTCTTTGTTTCTAACGGCTATATTTTTGCATAGTCTATAAATAGAGAGGCCGTTTTCAAATCAAAAGATATACATATATAGATCAAGAGAGAAAAAAAAAAGAAAAATCTTTCAGAAAGAGGAAAAACAGAGCGTCATTTGAAAAATCCGAGATTCAAAAATAGAGTGAAAGAGAAGGAGTGAAATCAAAGGAGACTTCATCTGTGCTCAAGTTCATCAATCCAAGAAAGTCTAGAAGAAAATCCAAGAGCCATTCAAGATCAAATCAAGAGATTTTCAACATTCAAAGAAAGGGAGAATAAGTTCAAATTAACTCCAACATTCAATCCGTGAAGAATCTGAGCTGAGGCCCGATTCCACACTTCAAAGGAGTTGAGGAAAAGAAGAAAAGCCTGCACTCAAATCGAATCTAAACAGGCCCTTCTAAACTTTGCTTTTATTTTGAAATATCTGCTCAAAAGGAGCTTTTTTGTACTAAACTCATATTTTTATCTTGTTGTTTGCTAATTCAATCAGTGGATTGAATTAGTGGAGGTAGTTTACCTCGGCACAAGCTAAGGATAGCTTGTGTTTTGGGTTTTGTGCTGGTGAGCCCGTGTAAAACCGGCTGGATTCGTTGTGATCCTGGAAAAATAACAAGTTTGGGTTGTGAGCTTGTAAAACAACTCGACTGTAATCGAGGAGATTATAGTGTGGACCCAAGTGGAGCTTGGGAGTGGACGTAGGTGTTGGATACACCGAACCACTATAAAATCTTTGTGTTTGCCGTGTTTATTTATCTCTCTCTCTTGCTATTGTGCTTTAATTTGAATTAATTGTGTATATCCTCTCATCAATAGTTTAAATTGTTTTAAAAGGCTTAATTTTTAAAGTATCCAATTCACCCCCTTTTGGGTTGCCATCTGGGCCAACACTGATCAATTGAGAGATATCATATTTACTGATTCTTTTGCTTATATTTATATAAAATTTGTGTAATATGTTCATCCTAGCTACACACAAAAAAGGGGTGGGGGAGGATGCATTTATTGTTGGACGTGCCAAATGGAGAGGGAGGGGAAAAAAAAGGGGACAAATAAGAGGAAAAATTAACTTCTGTTCTACTAATCTATCTCTCAAACAAGGCCTTAATATCAATGAATGGTTTATTGGGACTCTACTCTTCCTTAATTACATCCAAAGTCTATTATCGATATTATTGATCATCTCATTTTAATTACAAAATTTACTTAAAATATCTAGATTTAAAGAAAAAAAATCTGGTCTAAACGCTTTTATCTTTATGACAACAGAGATAGAGATCAAGATGCATATAAATATTCCAAGCCTAATTTTCATTTTCTATTACATTTTAGCAGTGTAGAATACAGCTGTTTGCATGTTTCCAATTTACTTCATCAATTTCTCTATCAACTTGAAGTGCTTTCTTTTACAATATCTTGAGCGTGAAGTCAGAAGTACCTAAAACTAATTATACCTTCTTCTTCTTTTTCGTTTGTGGTCCTTCATCTCAGATCATACTCTTCATGCTTGTTAACTCGGGATTTTCACATGACGTGGACTAACAGAGAGGTGAGAATCTATAAATTGGAGGGTGATGGCAAGTGTACGTGAGACCTTTAGATTCTAATATATTTTTTCATAGTTTTAATTTACTGTTAATTCCAAGGTTAGTTTCATCGAATGCTACTATATCATCTACAAATAACATGTAATATAAAATAACTTTATAAATATATTTATTAAGTTCATCTATAATTAAAGAAAAAATGATAAAGAGTAAGAACAGAACGTAAACCTACTGTAATAGAAAATTTATTAACATTATCACCAATAGTTCTCATATTAGTAACTATTCCATCATAAATATTTTTTATTATGTTAATATATCTAATGACTACTTCTTTCCTTTTTTAACGTACATCATAAGATTTTTCTAAAGAATTTATCATATATTTTTTTAAATCAATAAAAACTATATAAAAATTTTATATCTTCTTTGTACTTCTTCATTAACTTTCTAAGAAGAAAAATAATTTCTATATTTAACTTATTTGATATAAAACTAAATTGATTCTCTAGTAGTTTAGTATGTCCCAACCTATATTAAATTATTCTCTCTTAAAATTTTATATCATAACACATAAGCTTGATATCATAATAGTTAAAGTGGTTTTGAATATCTTCTTTATTCTTATAGATTAGTATTATGATGTTTCTTATCTATTCATTAGATACCATTTTAGTTTCTAAAATATTATTAAATAAATTTATCATTCATATTACTTCAGTATTACTTAAATATTTTCAAACTTCGATGAAAAACTTATCAAATCCCACAGTTCTTTCTAATTTTAATTTTTTATGGCTTCTTTTACTTAACTTAATTCTACAAATATACATTGTAACTCTATTCTTAATGAAACTAATAAAGCATCTCAAATTATTCATATACTTTTTATTAATGATTTATTAAAATAATTTCTTTATCTTTCTTTAATTTCATCTTCTATAACTAATATTTTTATCAGTATCTTTGATATATTTAACCTAGATTATATCTTTAATTTTTACATCTTCTAATTATATATATGATATGAATAATAAATAAAATAGTTAGAAAATAAAGAGCCCCGCATCCTAAACGGCCCCCGTAGTCTAGGCGACACCCAGTCCTGGGCGGCCCTCAGAGTCTGGGCGGCCCCCAGTCCTGGGCGGCTCCCAGAGTCTGGGCGGCCCCAGTCCTGGACGGCCCCTAGAGTCTGGGCGGCCCCTAGTCCTGGGCGGCCCCCAAAGTCTAGACGGCCCCCAGTCCTAGGCGGCCCCTGCAGTCTAGGCGGCCCCTAGTCCTGGGCGGCTCCCAGAGTCTGGGCGGCCCCAGTCCTGGAGTCTGGGCGGCCCCTAGTCTGGGCGGAGTCCTGGGCGGCCCCAGAGTCCCCAGTCCTGGGCGGCCCCCAGTCTGGGCGGCCCAGTCCTGAATCTGGCGGGCCCCCAGAATCTGGAAGTCCTGGGCGGGAGTCTGGGCGGCCCCAGTCCTGGGCGACCCCCAGAGTCTGGGTGGCCCCTAGTTCTGGGCGGCCCCCATAGTCTAGGCGGCCCCCAGCCCTAGGCGGCTCCCAGAGTCTGGGCGGCCCCCAGTCCTGGGCGGCCCCTAAAATCTGGGGGGCTCCAAGTCCTAGGCAGCTGGGCGGCCCTTAGAATCTGGGCGGCCCCCAGTCCTGGGCGGCCCCCAGAGTCTGGGCGGCCCCCGGTCTTCGGCGGCCTCCTGGTCTTAGGTGGCTCCTAGACCTAGACGGCCTCCAATTTGAAAATGATTATCAAATCAAAATCACTAAACATAATAAACCGTCATATTCGGAACAGAAATCGAGGATCATTAAGCATCATGACGCTTTAAATGATCCAAATAAGACAAACACTGAAACACCACCGTTTATCCAGAAAAAGGAGATACTGAACTCCTAGTTTAGAGCCAGATACCTTTTCTCTGACTCTGACATCTTCACTAACCCTGATATTCCCTTGGGATAACCAAGGTCATCATGAAAACCCTTACCTTCATGAGTAAGTTTCTTAATTCCTTTATTATTAATTATCAAGGAATGACCACGTAGTTGAGGCGAAAAGAAAAACAAATGAGGGGAATAAGAGGGAGGAAAGAGGAGGAAGAAGGGACTACTTCTTCTTTCAAAAAGAGATCTCATAATAAGAAAGGAATCTGGTGATCCAGCATCAACAGATTGGCACGCTAGGTAGGGGACCATCGTCGGAGCAGTGAGACATACCTGTTCTACGGTTCCGTAAACATGAACTCTAGATCTCTGGAAGAAGATCCTTCTGATTGGTCTGGGGGGCATCTCTCGCCTCCCAACCATGATCTCAAAACTCTTGGCCCTTCTGAACCGGTGAAATCAAACCCTCCGGTTCCTTCCTCGCCGCTGCCAGCTCCAACTATTCCTCAAGATCCACTGCTGATCCTCACCCAACAAGTTCAAACTCTTGTTGGAATGGTTCAGCAGATACAAGAGCAGCATTCTAAAGGAGCCCAACAACGGCGTGAGCCGCCTCTGTTGCCTAGGTCGGCTACTCCTGTCAGCCGACAGTCAGCTCGAGGGAGATCCCCTCCGACAAAGCCTCTCCGCCCTTATTCCTCCGGAAGGTGGCGCTCTCAAAGCTCCCACGACGACTCACGCTCTTTGTCCCATTCCCCTAGCAGCCCACCTGCCGACGACGATGGGGGAAGGAACCTTATATAGAGCACCGCCGGTGGCGTTGTCAGTCTCCTTCCAGTTCTCCTGAACCAACCGAAGGACGTATGACTGATAGAATGGAAAAGCACCTTGAAGAGCAAGATCGCAGACTGGAGGAACTCAGCCAAAGGATCAATAATCAACCGGGGTCGGATTATGACACTCGCCCCCCTCTTACTCGACGAGTTATGGAAGAACCCATTCCAAGGAGATTCCGATTTCCTCAGTTGGATCCCTATGACGGTACCACTGATCCCCTAGATCATCTGGAGAGCTATAAAGCTATCATGCAGGTCCAAGGAGCAACGGATGCCCTCTTGTGCGTTGCCTTCCCGGCCACTCTCCGCAAGGCAGCCCGTGTTTGGTATTCTCATCTGCCCTCACGCAGTGTTGATTCTTTTCGGCAACTGAGAGATCTTTTCTAGCTCATTTCGACGCTTGTCGAAAAATTCCTCGAGTGGCAGACAGCTTATTCTCCGTGCAGCAGCAGGAAGGAGAATCTTTGAAAGACTTTATAACTCGTTTCAAGGTGGCGGCCCTAGAAGTCTATCATCTTGAAGATGCCGTGGCCACTCTGGCTCTAAAACGGGGGCTTCGTCCCTCCGTTTTACTTATTCCCTGGACAAAAGACCTCCTTCTTCTTATGCTGATCTCCTCAGCCGTGCGCAGAAGTATATCCGCCGACGAAGCTGATTCATCTAGGAGGGGTGCAAGGGAGAACTAGCAAAAGGCCCGCTCGCCCAGAGTTGAACGGACCTCCTTCTAAGAAGCCCGAACCCTTACGTCAACCGATTGACCGCCGCAAAAGCCAGACTCTCAGAGAAGACCATCTCACGCCCCTCTTGGTGCCCCGGGCTCATATCCTCATAGAAATTGAAAATGAGCCTTATTTATGGCGTCCGCCCCCGTTGAAGAAGGGCACAGCCCGCGACAGAAGCCGATATTGCCGTTTCCATAGGGACTACAGCCACGACACTGAAGAATGTCGGAACTTGAAGCAAGCCATCGAAGAACTAATCCAGAGGGGATACCTTGGGCAATACATCCAGAAGAAAGAAACTCCTCCCATACCGGCTTTGATGGGACCTCCTCCTGCTCAAGCTAATATTGATAATACTCCAACTGAACGGATGGTGGGCATGATATACCGAGGAAGAGCCTCATCTTCTAAGAGACCAAGGGGAGGGGAAGAGCTAGATGATGTAATCCCTTTTGGGGGAGATATAGCGGGGGGTAATGTTGTAAAAGATGATAGCATCGTCATTTCGATGACGATCGCTAGGCATCCTGTAAAAAAGATCTTAATCGACAGTGGGAGCTCCGCTAATGTGCTTACTTATGATGCTTTTCTTCGAATGAGTTTACCTCGGGATTCTCTTCGACCCGTAGCCGTCCCTCTAGTTGGTTTTACTGGAGACTCTATACGAGTGGAGGGCGAGATTACTTTACCATCCACGGCACGATCACCGCCATGTCAAAGTACAGTAATGCTGGATTTTCTGGTAGTTCGGGTCCCCCTGGCTTACAATGCCATTCTTGGCCGCCCTGGCTTGAATGCACTAGATGCAGTTATATCAACCAAACGCCTATTGGTGCAGTTTCCTACCAACCAAGGCGTTGGTATGATGCATGGAGAGGTAGACTCGGTTAGACCTTGCTATCATTTAGCCCCTAGTCCCCAGGCGGTTAAAGTCCCTCCGGTTGCCAAGTCGTTTGATCCTAGAGAAGTTGAGCGGAGAGGAGAGCCAGCGGAGCTTCTGATATCTTACCTTCTGGGAGATGATCCCACTAAGATTGTGCAAATTGGTGAGCTCCTCTCCCCCGATGTCCAGGATCAGCTCTTGGCTTTCTTATCAACGAATGCAGATGTCTTCGCTTGGAAAGTGACGGACATGGTCGGGATTCCTCCGGAGGTGATTATTCATCAACTTAATATCAACCCAAGCTGCCGCCCTGTCCGCCAAAAGAAAAGGAGTTTCGCCTCTGAGCGGCAGAAGGTAATTGACGAGGAGATGGACAAATTGCTCATGGCTGGTCATATTCGGGAGGCACAATATCCCGATTGGTTAGCCAATGTGGTCATGGTCCGAAAAGCTAGCAGAGGATGGAGAATATGCATCGACTACACCGATCTTAATAAAGCTTGTCCCAAGGACAGTTTTCCGTTACCACAGATCGACCAGTTAGTGGATTCAACTTCTGGTTATGAACTCCTTAGTTTCATGGATGCCTTCTCAGGATATAATCAGATACAATTGGACCCCTCAGATGAAGAGCATACTTCCTTTGTCACCGAGAAGGGCATTTATTGTTATAGAGTAATGCCCTTCGGGTTGAAGAATGCAGGAGCTACCTATCAGAGACTGATGAATAAAGTTTTTAAAAACCAGCTCGGCCGCAACATGGAGGTATATGTAGATGATATGTTGACAAAAAGCACCTGTGCCACTAATCATGTCGCCGACCTGCAGGAGACTTTCCACAACCTCCGGCTCCATAGAATAAAGCTCAACCCACGCAAGTGTGCATTTGGAGTTACTGCAGGGAAATTCTTGGGTTTCTTAGTTACCCGGCGGGGGATTGAAGCAAACCCAGAGAAAATTCAGGCCATCCTCAGCATGAGACGGCCTATGTGTAAGAAGGAGGTGCAACAACTCACCGGAAGGATAGCAGCATTAAGCCGATTTTTGTCAAGATCGGCTAAGAGGTGCCTATCTTTCTTCAAGATCTTGCGTAAAGCTGATGGCTTCAAATGGACAGAAGACTGTCAACAAGCTTTCGAAGAACTTAAGGAGTTCTTATCCACACCGCCCCTGTTGTCTAAACTGGAAGAAGGAGAGAAGCTCTTCCTCTATCTTGCAACTTCCTCATAGGCCGTCAGTTCCGTTTTGGTACGTATCGGCGACCATGCCATTCAAAGACCTGTATATTATACCAGCAAAGTACTTCATGGTGCAGAAGAGAGGTATTCCAAAACGGAGAAAGTCATTTTTGCTTTATTCGTTTCTGCTGACGACTTAGACCCTACTTTCAAGCCCATCCTATAGTCGTCCTCACTGATCAACCTCTCAGAGCCATTTTGTCACGACCAGACACTTCTGGCCGATTAGCCAAGTGGGCCATCAAATTAGGGGAATTCGACTTATCATTTCAGCCCAGAGCATCTTTGAAATCCCAAGTCTTGGCTGATTTTCTAGTAGAGTGTACCTGGTCTGAGGAGCATCAAGAAGAACTCCCCCAGATCCTTTTAAATGCTGATGAGGAAGATGATAAGGCATGGATCCTTCACGTCGACGGAGCCTCTAACTCACAGGGGAGCGGAGCTGGTCTCATTCTCGCTAGCCCAGAAGGCACAGTACTAGAGTATGCTCTTCGTTTCCTCTTTGAAGCCACCAACAATCAAGCTGAATATGAAGCTTTACTGACCGGAATCAAACTAGCGCATGGGATGGGAATCAAGAGCCTCCGAACTTTCACTGACTCGCAGCTTATTTCCGCCCAGGTAGCGGGGAGTATGAAGCTCGGGACCCTATCATGTCCCAATATCTGAACAAGGTCAAACTGTTAATTCCCTTGTTAGATCACTTCACCATTAGCTATATACCCAGAGGTGAAAATGCTAGGGCCGATATGTTAGCCCGACTTGCTACCTCAGTGGATAGCGCTATGGGCAAAACCTATATCGAGTACCTGGAAACACCCAGTATCGAAGCTGCTGAAGAAGCTTTGCCCATTATCCAAGAAGAAGCCTGGATGGAATCCTATATCCGGTATTTGAAGGATGGCGTTCTCCCAGTTGATCATGAGGAAGCTAAGCTGCTTAAGCGGAGGGCTTCTAAATTTGTATTGCTAGAAGGCCAACTCTACAAGAAATCCTTCTCTCAGCCTCTCCTCAAATGTGTTAATTCAGTTGATGCGGATTATATCCTTAGAGAAATTCATGAAGGCATCTGTGGGAATCACTCAGGAGGCCGATCTTTAGCGCACAAGGCACTTCGACAAGGATATTATTGGCTCACCATGCAGGAGGATGCATCCGAACTAGTGAAAAGATGTAATCAATGCCAACGGTATGCCAACATTCAGCGGCAACCATCTTCCCAGTTAAACTCTCTTTCTACTCCTTGGCCTTTCGCTCAGTGGGGCATGGACATCCTCGGCCCTTTTCCTCCGGCGTCAGGGCAGCGAAGATTCCTACTAGTCGCCGTTGATTATTTCACTAAATGGGTTGAGGCTGAAGCACTCGCAAGGATTACTGAAGCCAAGGTTAAAACCTTTTTCTGGAAAGCCATTATTTGTCGATACGGCATACCACATACTCTCATCACTGATAATGGCCGACAGTTCGACAACAACACCTTCCGGGCCTTTTGTACTGATCTCGGCATCATACAACGATTCACCTCCGTCGGCCATCCACAATCTAATGGGGAGGCTGAGGTTACGAATCGCATGATATTGTGAGACTAAGGACCAGACTGGATACGTCCAAAGGAAGGTGGGTAGAAGAGCTCCCGAGTGTACTCTGGGCATACCACACAACTCCTAGAACACCAACGGGAGAAACGCCGTTCAATCTGGTTTTCGGTTCTGAAGCTGTCATTCCCGTCGAAATTGGCTTACCAAGTAGTCGAGTGGAAACATACGACGAAGCAGTTAACCTCCCTAATTTAAGAGTCAATCTTGACCTCATTGATGAAGCAAGAGATCGAGCTCGAATTAAGATGGCGGCCTATCAGCAGCAGGTGACAAGGTATTATAATACCCACGTCCGCTCGAAGAGCTTCCGTCAGGGAGATTTGGTTCTGAGAAGAGCTTCGGTGTCCAAACCAACGGAAGGGGGCAAGTTGTCTCCGAATTGGGAAGGGCCCTACCGGATAGGAGAAGTCCTTCACCATGGAGCATACCGACTTGAAGACCTAAATGGACAACTAATCCTCCGAACGTAGAACGCAGATAATCTTCGGTGATACTACCAGTAATGTGATATATTTACTCAAGTATTAAATAAACTCACATATTTGAACGGATATTTTTTGTAGATGATTATTCAAGGCGGCTCGCGGCCCTACAGTCAAAAGGACACCCCCAGGCCGGTACAACCTACCCTTGAGGAGGTTCAAGTCCATGACTTAAGTGGCCCGAATCACATTCTCCAACGAATAGGCAGCTCGGCGGCCCTACAGTCAAAAGGACACCCCAGGCCGGTACAACCTACCCCTGAGGAGGTTCAAGTCCATGACATTAAGTGGCCCCGAATCACGTTCTCCAATGGATAGGCGGCTCGACGGCCCTACAGTCAAAAGGACACCCCCAGGCCGGTACAACCTACCCCTGAGAAGGTTCAAGTCCATGACTTAAGTGGCCCCGAATCACGTTCTCCAACGAATAGGCGGCTCGGCGGCCCTACAGTCAAAAGGACATCCCCAGGCCGGTACAACCTACCCCTGAGGAGGTTCAAGTCCATGACTTAAGTGGCCCCGAATCACGTTCTCCAACGAATAGGCGGCTCGGCAGCCCTACAGTCAAAAGGACACCCCCAGGCCGGTACAACCTACCCCTGAGGAGGTTCAAGTCCATGACATTAAGTGGCCCCGAATCACGTTCTCCAACGGATAGGCGGCTCGACGGCCCTACAGTCAAAAGGACACCCCCAGGCCGGTACAACCTACCCCTGAGGAGGTTCAAATCCATGACATTAAGTGGCCTCGAATCACGTTCTCCAACAGATAGGCGGCTCGACGGCCCTACAGTCAAAAGGACACCCCCAGGCCGGTATAACCTACCCCTGAGAAGGTTCAAGTCCATGACTTAAGTGGCCCCGAATCACGTTCTCCAACGAATAGGCAGCTCGGCGGCCCTACAGTCAAAAGGACACCCCCAGGCCGGTACAACCTACCCCTGAGGAGGTTCAAGTCCATGACTTAAGTGGCCCCGAATCACGTTCTCCAACGAATAGGCAGCTCGGTGGCCCTACAGTCAAAAGGACACCCCCAGGCCGGTACAACCTACCCCTGAGGAGGTTCAAGTCCATGACATTAAGTGGCCCCGAATCATGTTCTCCAACGGATAAGCGGCTCGACGGCCCTACAGTCAAAAGGACGCCCCCAGGCCGGTATAACTTACTCCTGAGGAGGTTGCAATCCCTGACTCAAGCAGCCTCGATTTAGATGGTTTTGAGTCACGCCCGTACGCGGATACTTGGTTACTCCCAAAGTACAACTCTGCAAAAGCACCAAATGGCCCCAAGATCCTAAGGGCATCATGCCTCCTCGAATCTAGGATTAGCTCCCCCGCGGAAGCCCCTAAACTATCTTATCGAAGTTCTAGGACTTACATCCTGATAGGACGCGGCAGAAGGCGACCCTGAGATTCAGACTTAATGTCAACTCGTGGACGGATCTCTAATCCATAAGTAGGAATCGGGAATCAAGCAGATGAAGTATTAAGTAACATCATTTAAACAAAAATGGCGCCTACTCATTCAAAGTCAATTCACTATAAAACTTTATAAGGTATTGTCAATAAACTGATATTAGTTACAAAAAGAAGTCCTTTAAAGGACCAAGTCAAGAACAGAAAAGCCAAGCTAAAATCAAGATGACCCTAGACATCCTCTATCAGTCCTCGGGATGTTCCTTCTCAGTGATTGGATCAGAAGCCGGCTCCTCAACGATGGGCATCTCTACAGCGAAATCTTTGGTCATCGCCACTCCATCCACCACGCCTTCGACCTCCATACTGGATGTCTCTTCGTCATCCACAGGTCGAAAACGTTCAAGGTTTTCTAAGCTAAAGTGTAGGGCTAACCTCCGTTTACACCTTTCGAAACCCTGAATAAAGGCGTCCACCGCGGCCTCTCGGAGTTTCGATACAAAGTCCGAGGAACCCTTATACTCCTTAATGGCCTCCGGACTCTGGCTTCAGCTGCAGCCACCTTTTCTTGGACTTTGGCTTCGGCCGCGGCCACCTTTTCTTGAGCTTTGGTTTCGGCCGCGGCCACCTTCTCTTGAGCTTTGGCCTCGGCCGCTGTTATCCTTTCCTGGGCCTCCATCATCACTGTTGCAACCCTGTCCAAAGCTTCCTTAGCGTCTCTCTTAGATAGAACCAATTTTTCTACAGCATCGTGAGCCACAGCTTCGCGTTATCTGCTCGGTTCTCGGTATGTTCTAGCCTGAGAGTAGTTTCCTTCAACCTTTCTTCTGTTGGCAGCAATTTCGCCCGGACCTCAGATAGTTGGGCGTCTAAGCTCCGCAGCTCCTTTTCAGCCCTTCCCCGCCAGATTCGATAATCCTCCTGGATGACCCGAAGGTCATGTAGTGCTTTTGACTCTCGAGCCTTCGTCTCCACCAACTCTTTGTCCAAGCTCACACTGCGAGACTTGGCCTTGTTTAGGTCTTCGCGCAGCACAAAAAGGCCATTAAACATCTGCAGAATACATTCGATGAGTACCCGAACTCAATAATCACAAAAGGAAAAGGTCGCAGCTCTACCTGAAGCGCGGCTGTAAACATGGTGTCAAACGACTCCTCTTGTGACACCTTCCTCATTTTTTCCTGAAACTGGGCAGGATCGAAAGTTTGAGTATTGTCTCCGATAGGCAACTTTTATACCCAGCGCCCAGATTAGGCGGTTGGGCAGGCGGAGATGGACTTCTCAAGGCATCTGAGGGACCGAAGCAAGAATGCCTGCTTCCTTTGACGATGACGGGCCTGGCAAATCAGTTTCAACTGCTTCCACACTCCCTACAGATCCCCCAGTATCCTCATTAAAAGATGGGGCGACTGCTGGAAGCCCCCCCTCAACAGGATCTCTTATCGGGATCCCCTTTGGAGGAGTTATCTCTCCCTCGCTGGCTTCTATCAGGGTTGCTTCGGGAAGAGCCGCTGGAGGCTGGGCCCGAAAACCCGATTCTGACTGGCGAGGCCTCTTAGGTTCATTCCCTGCCGCGCCATGGTCGCTCCCTTCTCTCTTTCGAAGGCTCGATATCAATATGTCTTGAGAAAACTTCATTGCTACAATATAGTGAGAATATGGTTAGCTAAAAGGAAAACACCAAATATGTTAGCTGCAAATGTAACGATAAGAAAAAAGAAAAATTCTTTAGGGCTCACCGGGCGCTGCAGCCAGCGACACCGGCACGAACGCGATCTCCCGAGATTATCCTCCGATAGTAATTCCTTACTGGGGGGGATGACGGTAGAGATCAGGGTGTTGAAAAGCTCACGCTCTCTCTCATCAACACTCGAGTTCTGGTTAGAACGGGTATCCGGGATATCCCAATCTATGCCCAGCCCCTCCAAGTGTGCGTAAAAAAATCGAGACTTCCATCCTTTAATTTTAGAAGGAAGATTAAGCCTAAGAACCCTTTTAGGCCTCGATGCGAAACTCCACCACCCATCCCTAACCGGGTTTCTAATCCTATATAAGGCCCTAAATAAAGAAAGTCGAGCGGAAGCTCCATGAAAGGAACAAAGTACTAGAAATGAAAAAATAACACGAATAGAATTAGGGGTAAGCTGTGCGGGGATAAGGCGATACCTGTTCAATAAGTTTACGAAAAAAGGATGCAAGGGCAGTCGTAAACCACCCTTGAAAAATTCCTCATACAACGCAACCTCTCCTGGTCGCGCTAAGCTGACCCTATCCTCAGGGAGGGGAACGGAAAGTCGAATGTCACTAGGGATCCCAAATTGAGCCCTGAGGTTCCTAAGATCTTGAGAAGATATAACAGAGGCGACATCTGCCGGCCCAGCCGATTTGGAGGCAATCGCGGGAGGCCCTACCTCACGACTGGTAGACGAAGAGGAAACCCTAGGAGACTGGGATAACAACCTAGACACAGGCTGCACAGACCGAGCAATAGGTAGGTCCCCACGGATGACTACCCCTCCGAGGCCTGTCGACGCGCTTGAAGAATCTCCTCTCGGATGGGCTCAACCATGGGGCCCTTACCTTTCCTATCTTGGGAGGATCCATAATAAGAGAAAGGGAGAAGAAGAAGTCGACTAACCTTGGTTTGAAGAGGTAAAATCGTAGAAGGATACATAAAATCAAAGATTAGGAGATGGAGGAGATGGCCCCCCCCCCTTATTATTATATATGGACGCGACGCCTCGAGCACCGCAAAGATACGTGGTAGTCCCCCAATGGAGTCGGACAAGCGAAAAGACACTATCCTCTTAGAGATATGTGCTTCCTCTCTTAAAAACGTCACTTATCATGTGCTGAATTTTTTTGAAATTCAAATTTTTCCGCCCTTCTCCCTTGCACATGCGCAACACACCTAAATACAAGGAACATGGGCGAGGGGGCATATGATATGAATAATAAATAAAATAGTTAGAAAATAAAGAGACCCGCATCCTAAACGGCCCCCGTAGTCTAGGCGGCCCCCAGTCCTGGGCGGCCCTCAGAGTCTGGGCGGCCCCCAGTCCTGGGCGGCTCCCAGAGTCTGGGCGGCCCCAGTCCTGGGCGGCCCCTAGAGTCTGGGCGGCCCCTAGTCCTGGGCGGCCCTCAGAGTCTGGGCAGCCCCCAGCCTGGGTGGCCCCCAGAGTCTAGACGGCCCCCAGTCCTAGGCGGCCCCTGCAGTCTGGGCGGCCCCTAGTCCTGGGCGGCTCCCAGAGTCTGGGCGGCCCCAGTCCTGGACGGCCCCTAGAGTCTGGGCGGCCCCCAGTCCTGGGCAGCCCCCAGAGTCTGGGCGGCCCCAGTCCTGGGCGGCCCCCAGAGTCTGGGCGGCCCCCAGTCCTGGGCGGCCCCTAGAGTCTGGGCGGCCTCCAGTCCTGGGCGGCCCCCAGAGTCTGGGCGGCCCTAGTCCTGGGCGGCCCCAGAATCTGGGCGGCCCCCAGAATCTGGATGGCCCCAGTCCTGGGCGGCCCCCAGAATCTGGACGGCCCAGTCCTGGGCGGCCCCCAGTCCTGGGCGACCCCCAGAGTCTGGGTGGCCCCTAGTTCTGGGCGGCCCCCAGAGTCTAGGCGGCCCCCAGCCCTTGGCGGCTCCCAGAGTCTGGGCGGCCCCCAGTCCTGGGTAGCCCCTAGAATCTGGGGGGTCCCAAGTCCTAGGCGGCTGGGCGGCCCTTAGAATCTGGGCGGCCCCCAGTCCTGGGCGGCCCCCAGAGTCTGGGCGGCCCCGGTCTTTGGCGGCCTCCTGGTCCTAGGTGGCCCTTAGACCTAGACGGCCTCCAATTTGAAAATGATTCTCAAATCAAAATCACTAAACATAATAAATCGTCATATTCGGAACAGAAATCGAGGATCATTAAGCATCATGACGCTTTAAATGATCCAAATAAGACAAACACTGAAACACCACCGTTTATCTAGAAAAAGGAGATACTGAACTCCTAGTTTAGAGCCAGATACCTTTTCTCTGACTCTGACATCTTCACTAACCCTGATATTCCCTTGGGATAACCAAGGTCATCATGAAAACCCTTACCTTCATGAGTAAGTTTCTTAATTTCTTTATTATTAATTATCAAGGAATGACCACGTAGCTGAGGCGAAAAGAAAAACAAATGAGGGGAATAAGAGGGAGGAAAGAGGAGGAAGAAGGGACTGCTTCTTCTTTCAAAAAAGAGATCGCATAATAAGAAAGGAATCTGGTGATCAGCATCAACAATATATATATAATCTTAAGTTTCAGTCTATTTAAAAGGTAAGATGAGCATCGATAACAGCCAACTTTAAGTCAAAGGTTTGTCAAATTGCCTCATGAAAACCCGGTCACATCTTTGACCTTCTGGTTCGGGCTTGCCCAACTTTGATTTAATATGGTAATGGAAACCTATTTTTAATGAGTGCATGCTTGCAGCCAAAGACCCGGATCCAAAAGCATACCATTTGTCAACCATCTCTGACTCAAAATTAAGGCTCCAATCTACACAAAGTCATACACCCTCAATTTTCTTCGCACACAGCTGGTATTCATTGCAGAGCCCACACTCAATTGCATGATTGGAGCCTCCATTAATTGAATGAGGGCTGCAGCCAACCAAAAGAGAGAGAGAGAGAGAGAGAGTTGTGCTTTGAAAGCCACATCTTGAGGCATTTCTTGCCCAGAACCATGTGCCTCGGTAGGATTATTTTGATTCCTTGACCTCTCATCCATCTTGAGTCCTTCCACTTTACAGCTATTGAGATGGATGATGGAACAAACTAGTTCTTTAATTTAACTCGGGCTTTCATATGCTGCCATCCTGATGAATTTTTTTTTAATCTAATCTATGTGCAGTACTTCAGTACTTGGAGAGTTGAATATTTGTACTTTCAGACATTAACCTCTTTTTTTTTTTTTCTTTGACTAGATATTGACCGAAAGCTAACCAACCTAAATCTTGCCCAGAATCTAAATAATTAAAGAATTAGATTTGTTTGATAGTTATGCCCATAAATTAAGTGATTCGTTATAAAGAGAATAATCAAAATTATATGTCACTGTTATGATTCATAGCAATAAGATAAGTGATGATCCTGTCATATACACACACACACCCCCTATTTTCATTAAAATATTGATATCAAAGCTTTAAAATTTATGAAACCATCATAATGCTTTGATATCGATATTTTAATAAAAATAGGTCTACATATCTATAGGGGGAGAGAGAGAAAAAGAGACTTGACTACATTTGAATATAGCTAAGTCTATAATCCGATCACCTATTCAACTTTGAATCTCCATGGATCCCAAAGCCATCCCATCCTTTTCACTTTTTTATCTTTGGGAGTCGTAAACTGTATGAATTTAAGGATAAAAGAGTGACCAAATATAGGCTTGTTATATTCAAATATAGTCAAATCTACCTATATATATATTATTTTTATTATCAAATATTATTCAAATATGTTTGGAATTTGGTTTTAAATATGTTTCTAACTATGAATTGATACTATATAGATTGCAATCAAATATCTTATATTATGAATTTTGGAATGCAGCTAATTATATTCTATGCCTTGTCGGTAGAGATTGTATCGAACTAATGGTTATGTATGGCCGATGCCTTACTAAATATACAATTAATGCCTTACTAATGAGGATTATATCTAGTCGACATGCAGATTTTTACTTAGTCAATTTATTAATAATAAATAAGATGCCCAAGAGTGAAGCTTAGCATTCCATACAAAAGTATCATGGAGGCCATTTACACTTTGGTTGATGGAGCTATTGGTAGGAAAACTTTTAAAAATATATATTTATTATTAAAAAAATTATATTTTTAAAATGCTATGAGACTTTATCATTTATTCTGTAACCAAACTCAAGAACTATTTTTAGCATAAAGGTGATAAAAGATATTGCATAGTACTTTCAACTATCTAACATATTAAAAACTATTATCATGAATTATTCTAGATTTATAAATTATTCTAAAAATATTATATATGATGTAACAATATCATATCATAATAGTATTAAATATATCATATTACAGTATTATAATATAGTATAAAAAATAAAATAAAATAATATATTTATTTTATTTTATTATTATTTAATAACCATATTATAATGTAATATTAAAATTATGATAATTATTATCTAATAATATAATATCATTATACTATGATATATTATTATAGTAAAATTATAAATTATTGCATTGTATAATATAATAATATTATATTAGGATACTATTATAATATTTTATAATATTATAATATTTTATATTTTATTTTATAGTTATTTTATATTACTATTATCTTATAATATTAAGTGTTATTATTCCTCTAGTTTGAATCCATAATCTTCAAATCTAGTGAAAATAGATTTTGTTAAGTAGAGCTTTTAAGAAAAGCTTCAAATCTGAGTTGTCTTAGATAGAGAATTTAATATATTTTTCATTATCTTAAAAGCATTTTTAGAAATTTTATTAAGTATATTAAAAATAATAAAAAATACTTTTATTCATCCAAAGGCATGCTTGAGACTTTCAAAACTCTGCCAAATAGAATCTTAATCTTTCAAAAGAATAACTAGTTAATTAGTATAAATAACTCTTTATGAGCATCCCTCACACCATCTCACTAGCTTTTCCCCTTCTCATGCCCTAAATTTCTTACTAATCATCTCCATTTATTAAACTAAAAGTAGTCGATTATTTTTCCTTTATATCAGAGAATAGGAAATAAATAGAAAAAGCCTTTTCATTAGTGGATAAGCCAAAGGTTAAAAGGGAAGGATGCTTTTGATAATGATGTGATTGATGTTGGAGAGCATGGAGAAGTGGGATTTATTATACGGAGCCCTAGCCGATCATTAGTTGCTATAGGGGGAGTACATCTATATAATGCCTATGGCAGAGTTGTGAGTGGCTTGGAAAAGATTTAACTTTGCTACTATCAAGCTCAAGGCCTCTCGTATTTTATTGGAAGGCGATTGTAAAATAGTTATCAATTGGATATCTAAACCAATGGTAAGCACAAGGAGGCTCATATTCTACTTCACAATATTTCGATGATGGCCTCAAACCTAGTTTCAGTTTAAGCAACCCATTTATATAGAGAGGTAAATGGCACTTTGGAGAGGGTAGCTTCTTTTGTTGCTCATTAGATGGGTAGGACTCATTGGAACTCCATCTCCTTTGTTCCTAATTAATTATGGGATCTCTTATTTACCGATTCATTATTGGTTGCACCGGATGAAAAGAGAGAAAAAAGGATTACCAAGATGGGAAATCAACTTTTATTCCACTAATGTTTCTCCCATCAATAACCACATCTCTATATATATATATATATATATATATATATATATATAAGTATCAAATCCATCAAAAATCATTGCTTCTTTGCTACAAAATGAAACAATAATGTCTCAACTAACATAAAAAAAAGTTGACAAGTCATGATGAAAAATTAAATTGAATAGACCATCATATTCTATACATATACAAAATAACAACAACAACAATAAACCTTTATCAGTTAGAACAATGATAAAAAGGTATTGGAATACAATAAAGACTATAAATAAGAAGAAATTGCTTTGATTCATGAGATCCAAAGGCACTAAGAAGAAGAAGAGATTGTATGGACTTAGTATTTTAAATAAAAACTAAATCATAGTGAATTAAGTTTTATGATACTTGGGATAGCAAGGTAGGTGAGTAGTAGGTATTTCATTGATCTCCCACATTCATCATTTATAGTGTATTAGGGAATGCCATGCCATATTTTTAAATCAACTAATGATGATATATCATATGACTTTATTAGTTCGAACCAATCCTCCACCAAATAGCTTAAGTTTTTTTGGATTGCAAATTTGTGATAAACAGTATTAAAGTATGCATCATAGCTTTTATAGCTTAAGCTTTTGGGTTTATATGATTTAGAGTAAGTTTACAAATGTTAAATAATTCATGATTCTCGTCAAAAAGTAGGAGGCCTACACCAATCAAAAAATGAAACAATCTTATCAAAAAGTAATTTTTGCCGAACAATTTTAAGAGAGTGAAATGTTAGAGCTTTTACGTAGTTGAAAATAAAGATAGAAGTGGATCAATGGTTATGGTTTATTGATTATGTCATTTTAATTAAAAATTTACTTAAAAATAGCTAGATTTAAGAAGAAGGGGCATGCAGGAGGGGGGTGGGGATGAGAGGCATGCAAGGAGGGGGGTGGGGATGGGGGGCATAGGAGCTTA
>UESW01004674.1:152114-184786 GCA_900491605.1 Calamus simplicifolius | reverse complement strand
TACAGCCAATGGGTGATTTGTTAGGTGAAAAAAACCATGATGGTCCAAGTGTGGTTTTGTTCAAATACTTTTAATTGAATATTGATTGCATCTCTCCACTTTGGGTCCTTAATAGGTTCCAAATAAGTTTTGGGCTCGATAGTAGAACTGATGTTAGAAACAAAAGAATTATATGATGAAGAAAATTTTTGATATGAAAGAAAATGAGAAATAGAGTATCGAATACGTGATCATGTAGAAGATGATAAAAATGATTGAGTGTGAATGTTGGAGCAATAAAAATCCTATAAGTAGGCTTGAGGATGATGAGAACATTAAAGACTTGATGAACGGCCAGTGATAGAAGAAGATTGTATGGGAGAAAGATCCAGCTCAATTGAAGAGACATTGGTTTCGTTTAATGAGTTATTTTGAGTAGTTAAAGATTGATCTAAGTGAGGTGAAACATTATTATGAACTTCAACAGAAGGAGAAGATCAATTCAATAAATAAGAAAATTCTAGTTGAGTGGATTTAGGTATGGGCAATGAAAGAAAAAAAAATAGAAGTGTGGAAGAAGTCGTGTTTTGAAAGGAAAATATGGTTTCATAAAAAATAACATCATGATTGATAAAATACTGATGGGTTTTTAAATCATATAATCTATATCCTTTTGTCCTATGTGATGGCCAACAAAAATGCATTGTCTAACTTGTGGCCCATATTTATCCGATGAAAAGGGCACAAAGAACATTATCTAATAACAAAGTAGGTGTTAGATGTGACGTAATAGAATATGAATAAAGCAAAGAGATGCCATAAATGATATGATCAAATGCATTTGTATCAACAATCCAAATACTTAAGGAATTTTATAACCAGTAACAAGACCTATAAAATTGGCTTGAGACAATTGGGCATTCGGTAAAAGACTAAGCAATTGTGTGGTATGATCAACTATTATGGAGGCCATGTTCGAGGAAGCCGATGCTTTTTGTTCACCAGATTTTTTTCATCCGCTTGTTTTGTGAATCTGATGTTATTTTAGGACTTTGATAAAGATGATATTCTAGTGGACATCCATACAACTTGTAGCATTTGTCTTTAATATGCCCACCAATTTGCAATGATCACAAATGGTCTATTTTTCTAATTAGATTTGAAGGGATCCGAATTTGAAGATTACAACCAATTGTTGTTGGAATGGAGAACCACAAAGGCACAGCTATCAATGTTGAGGTTGGGCATGGTTGATACCTGACGTTGCTTCTTTTCCTAAGATAATAAGCCCGATTAACACTAGGAAGAGGATCCATGACAAATTAAATTTGTCCTCAAATATGACTATAAGATTCATTAAGTCCCATAAGGAATTTGGTTATTTTTTCTTCCTATTGATAATCCTACAAAGCTTTATAGGACCCATAACTACAAGATGATAAGGCCAAAATGGTACAGAGCTCGCCCCATAAAGATTTTAACTTAGTATAAGCACTAATTGTAGCAATTTTGTGCATCATCAAGGCAATATTATGACAAAGTTTATAAATATGTGGGGCATTTGATTGTGCATATTTTTCTTGTAAATCTTTTTATATGTTGGATGTCAAAGATTCGATCATGATACTGGAGTGATTTCTTTGGATATAACATCAAGAAGCCATGACCTGATCATATTATTATAATATATTCAAAAAAATGAAGAGAAGAAGAAATATTTGATGGCTTTAAAGAATCATCGACAAATATCAATTTATTTTTTTTAGCACTTAAGACATTGTCATGGCCTAGCATGAAAGGGGATAATTATCTCCAATTAATATAGAGGAAGCAAGGGGTGTCCCAATATTATTAAAGTGATGAAAATATGGACCGGTGAAATCTAATTTGGTGAGGTAAATGGATTTTAAAGATATGTTGGAATTTCAATCAATATTCTCAAACCTTTAATGCTCAAATAACTAAGGAAAAGAGAAAGAAAAGAATAGAATCAGACCTTCTTTGATACCATGTAAAGTTTTAAAAGAAAAAAATTATCATAGTTTCATTGAATATGCTATACATTTATCTATAAGTATTGATCAATTCTTAATACAATAGTATAGAAATTACATAATTTATTAAGAAAAAAATATACAATAATATTATGATTGCTATATCTTCTTCATTAATAATAATAATATTATTATTATAAAAAAAATTAAATTTTTAGATATTAAAAAAATATCATATAGATTATATGGATGATATAAAGAAATAAAAACAGTAAGACAAGCGTGTTTGTCGTGGCTTGCATCTTGTCGGCAGCACGTCACGTTTTCTTCTTTTCCTCCTCTCACGTCCGTCCTAATCACGTCGAATGACGGATGACCTAGAGTCTCCTTCGCCATGAACTGGCAAGACCGTCGGAGGCTAGGAGTCTTTTTTTATTTATTTTTCGGGGAAACAACGTCTGACTTAGCGGCCGTTATCTCTATTTAATCAGCTGCTGCAAGAAGCTTTGTAGTTCACTCCACCTAAGATCCCTCATTCATTCTAGAAGAAAGAAAGAACGAAAGAAGAATGGGTGAAAGAATAGAACTTACATGCGAAGCAATAGACTTTGAAGGATTGGTGAAGTCGTCAGAGAAAAAAATGGAGGCAGCCCTGCAGCGCGAACCCACAGCCGAGCCAAAAATCTTTAGAGCCCCCAAAAGCTTGCGATCGAGCGATGAGTCCGCCTACGAGCCAAAGCTGGTGTCCATCGGCCCTTACCATCGTGCCAAGTCCAAGGACGTCTTCAAGGCTACGGAGGATCTCAAGTGGCGGTTACTGCACCACTACCTCCGATCCAGAGCCAAAGATAGGATTGATCGGTTCTTAATAAAGATGAAATGTTTCGAGAAGGCGGCTCGGAGCTACTACTCAGAACGGATCGACAACATTGAAAGCAACGAGTTCGTGGAAATGCTGCTGCTGGATGGCTGTTTTCTCGTCCAGATCATCATATTCGTAACTCGGAGAGCGGAAAAGCGTCCCCAAGAGCTCGCGCAGCTGTTTAACAACAATATGTGGTTTGAGAACCTCCTCTTGAGAGACTTGCTTCTGCTCGAAAACCAGCTTCCATATTTTATTGTTAAAGATCTCCTCAATGCATCGGGGATAGAAGAGCGGGGTGCCTTCTGCAACGCACTTCAATGGTTCAACTCTTGCTTGCCCAATCAGCTAAGTTCCACACCTCCAGAGGAATTATTTCAGGGCTTGGAGCAGGTGCACCATTTGCTCCACTTGTTCTACAAGTGGATCATAATTGATCTGAATAGCAAGAAAACAGGTGCACCATTAACCAACAAGACTAAGGAACAGCTCTTCAAGTTGTTTCCATGCTGCAGCGGAGCCTCGGATCCACAGCAGGAGGAACACATTCCACTTATCAATGGAACCAGGAATGTGTCATCCGGGGTGATTCTAAGCTGTTCTGGAGCGGATTCGTTAAAGTCATTGCGGTCTATTACCTCCGTCATTGGGCTTCGAGAAGCTGGAGTTGAAGTCAAGGCAGAAGGGGATAACTTTCTCAACATTTCATTTGACGATGTCAATGGGGTGTTGAGCATCCCGGCCATAACGGTCGATGATAACACACGCTTCATTCTTCGAAACCTCGTCGCCTTCGAACAGTGTAGTTATCCTTCCAATGGGATGGACGTCACTGATTATACGTTGTTCATGGATCATATAATCAATACACCAAGAGATGTGGAGTTGCTATGCGAGGCGGAGATCATTGACCGCAAACTTGGCAGTGACGAAAAAGTCGCAAGTCTCTTCAATGAAATGTGCAAAGGTGTGGTTTTGGGCAAGAAAGGAAATCGCCTTTATAATGACGTGTCCGACGGCGTGAAAAATACTGTACGACATGGCGCAAGTGGCGTGCGGCGCTGATGCATGACTATTTCAGCAATCCATGGAAGATCAATTCGGTGGTCGCTGCTTCTGTTCTCCTCGCAGCCACCGTCCTCCAAACAGTTTACTCCTTATTGAGTTATTACCAATGGTGAGCAGCCACGTGCATAGTGGCATACAAGTATGCAGCCCCTCAGGGTAGAGGCGGCGGTAATAAATAACTTACAGTGCAGTACTTCAACCTGCAGGGATAGCACGGTTCGAGCGTAGGGAAAGCAGGGCTCAGTTAGTGTGGTTTCCCGTCGTATTTGAGTATGGTTTGCACTTCAACAAGCTGGGGTGTGGCCCGTTACGCTAGCGTGGTTTGATATAGGCTTAAATCGTTGTGTCATAATGTTTGATTCTGCTCTGCTAGCATGGTTTGGTTTGCTTTGTTTGAAATTAGCTAGCTTGGATATGCTATGTGGTCGAGTTATTGTGTAGGAGTGGTTTGATCCAGTTGGTTCACATGTATGGCTTGTGTGTGCTATGTAAGCATGTTTCATATATATGTTGTTAGAAAATAAAGTGACAGGCGTCTTGTATATTTTACACATTGCCTTTTGTGCTGCATGCGATTTTATTTTTTTATTCGAGGTTATTTGCTTGAAATTCAAAATTTACAGCTATTGTTGTTATTATTATTATTTTTACCCTCTGGCTCCAAATAATTTGGGTCTGCAATGTCTGGTATCTTTATTCTTGATTTCGTCTCTTGCTTTCCTCAAAAGGGAGAAAAAATTAATGGGGTTCAACCCAACTAGTTGTTGACTTTTGCCGTTTGTTAAAAGTAAAAAAAAAAAAAAAAAGTTGGTAACCGACCCACGCAAGCATTAAATGCTCGCATGGGACGCGCTCGAAACGCTCGCGACGAGCGTTTGCGGAGCGTTCCGTGATTTTTGGAAACGCTCGAGCGTTCCGCTTTTCCTTCCATTTGGAAAGGAACGGTCACAAGGAGAAACTGTTTTATATATAAATATATGGATAAACTAAGGGAAAGGAGTAATGAATATAGAAGACAAAAAAAAAATCCTTAATAAAAATTCCGTTGCTACAAATCTTGTTACTGCAAATCCGATCTTGTTGCTGCAATCCTTGAAGATATTGTTGCCTGCAAATCCTTGAAGATCTTGTTGCTGCAAATCCTTGAAGATTCTGTTGCCTGTTGCTGCAAATCCTTGAAGATTTTGTTGCTGCAAATCCTGATGCTGTCTCAAGGAGTCTAAACAAGAAAATCTGTCTCAATAAACTACTGGTGGTAAAAGATTTATTTAACTATTTTATTATTATATTTGGGCATCTGAAGAATCATTGGGTTTGAACCTCCATCCGATCGTACTTGCGGTAGGAGGATCGAATCAAATCAGGTCGTTGTACCTTGGAGACAATTCGACAACAACCCGCACGAGGGGGCGAAAATTTATCCTTAAGGCAGTGTTTAACACGCCTCGACCAGTTTGATTCCTTTTAATTTTGATTTTAATTTAAATTTTGAGTATAAATTTTCTAGCATTTTTCTAATAAAGGAATTTTGCAAAAGAAAAAACAAATTTTCTAACAGCTAAGGACAAGTTTTCATCATTAAAAAGTGCTAGATTTTATTATAAGTATTAAAAAAAAATATTGTTTTTGAATCTGTTCAGAAGCCTTAGAATTAGTTTTGAATTTAAAATTTAAAATTTAAAATTAAAAAAAAAATTAAACTCAAATTTAAAATTGAATTATTTGAGTTAATTATTGCTTAGTGGTTTGATTATTATTGTAAATAGTTTCTAGATTTAATTCTTTTGAATTTAAATTTAAAATCTAGAAATATCTAAAAATTATTAATTTGAAAAATTCTTCAAAATGGGTTCTGATGATCTTAGTGCAATTAAACCAGAAAAATTTAATGGATCATTCTTTAGGAGGTGGCAAAGCCAAGTGAAATATTGGCTTACCACTTTAGGTTTATTTTCTGCCATAGAATTTTCAGATCCCAAATCTAATAGTCAACAAGGTTCTTCTAGTATAGTTGATACCTCATCTTCATCAAAAACACCCCAAGAAATAGATTTTCATTGTAGACATAGAATTTTAAGTGCCTATCTGATAATCTTTATGATGTCTACCTTCCTACTAAAACTGCTAAGGAACTATGGGATGCTCTTGAGGCTGAATATGGGATGGTTGATGCTGTTCTAGATAGATTCACTATCTCAAAATTTCGAAAGTACATAATGGTAGATTTCAAACCTATTAGCATTCAAATTCATGAATTCCAAGATTTTCTCAGAAAGTCAGAGTTGACTGGCTGTAGTTTTTTGAAAACTATAAGGTCCAAGCCTTAGTAGATTCCCTTCCACCTTCTTGGTCATCCTTTACTCGAGAGCTTAGCCATAAGCAAGGTAGTTTGACCCTAACATAAGTGATTAACTCTATTAGGATTGAAGAAGAACATCGGCTTAAGATCAATCAAAATCAAAAGACCGACCTTGGACCTAAAATCAATCTGACCGAGTCAAATCCAACTCCAAATCAATTCAAACCTAAGAGAAAGAATTTTAAGAAGAAGAAATTTCAATCTAGATCCAACCAATCATACAAACCTCCTCAGAATCGATCAAATCAGAACCAACCGAATCAGAAGTCAAAGAATTATAAAGGCACATTCTGCTTTGTGTGCGGAATGACAAATCATGTGGCGAAGGACTGCTACCACCGAAAGACTGAACCATTGAGGAAATCATCCAAACCACAAGTTAACGTGGTTGAGAGTGGTGCTGAGCCTTCTTTTAGGTTGGTAAATTCAAAATTCTTAATTAACTCAACCCAATCTTCTTGTGATTGGTGGCTTGATTCAGGAGCTAATATTCATGTTTGTTTTAATCGCTCCTGGTTCTCCACCTTTCAGGAATCAAGTGGAGGAGGTGTGACACTTGGGAATAACTCTTCAGTACAAGTGCTTGGGAAAGGTCAAGTGGATCTAAAGATGACATCTGGAAAAATCCTGGTCCTTCATAAAGTGTTGTTAGTTCCTAGTGTTAGAAGAAATCTGATTAGTGGATCTCTTCTTATATCTAGAGGATATAAAATTGTTCTAGAGTCAAATAAAGTTGTAATTACTCGTAATAATGAGTTTGTTGGTAAAGGTTTTGTATGTGAAGGTCTTTTTAAATTAAATGTATCCTCTAAGTTATCTAATAAAAGTTCTCTTCTTTTTAATGTTGAATCTTTAAATGTTTGGCATAATAGACTTGGTCATGTAAATTTTGATCGTATTCATTAGGTGACAAATCTTAATCTAATTCCTAAGGTTCATATTGATAGAAAGTTTAAATGTGAGATTTGTATTCAAGCTAAGATACCTAGAAAACCTTTTAAATCAGTAAATAGGAGTTTAATACTTTTTGAATTAGTCCATAGCGATGTATGTGACTCTACCAAGTTTCCTACACGGGGAGGAAGTTGTTACTTTGTAACATTCATAGATGACTTCTCAAGATATTGTCACATATATTTGATAAAATCTAAGGATGAAGTATTAGATAAGTTTAAGATTTATAAGGTAGAAGCTGAAACCCAAACTGAGAAAAAGCTTAAGAAATTTAGGTCAGATCGTGGTGGTGAATATACTTCAAATGAAATGACTCTATTTTGTCAAGAATATGGGATTATTCATGAAGTTACACCACCATACTCTCCTCAGTCTAATGGTGTAGCTGAACGGAAAAATCGTACATTAATGGATATGGTTAACTCAATGTTAATAAGTTCAGGCGTACCTAAGAACTTGTGGGGGGAAGCTCTTTTAGCTGCATGTTATATTTTAAATAGGATACCCTTTAAGGATAGTCCTAAAACACCTTTTGAGCTTTGGAAAGGTAGAACACCCAGGCTAGATTATCTTAAAGTGTGGGGATGCTTAGCTAAGGTAGGAATACCTGAACCCAAGAGAAGAAAAATAGGACCTAAAACTGTAGATGCTATCTTTATAGGTTATTCCTTAGATAGCAGTACAAATAGGTTCCTAGTGATAAACTCTGATATAAGTGGCATCTCAAATAATACTCTTATCGAATCTCGAGATGCTACTTATTTTGAAAATATTTTTCCTTTCAAGAACCAAGTACCAAATCAACTCTCTTCTAATCCTTTCTTGGTTCATGATTCTTTTGAAGCTGGTTTATCTAATAAGTCAAGGAAAAGAAAAAGATCTAATCCTAAAGGTGAACCTTCTAAACTTAGAAAAAGTTCAAGGATAAGGAAAGAAAAAGATCTTGGTGAAGGTTTCTTTACTTTCCTAGTCGAAGGTGAACCTTCTTCTTTTTCAGAGGCGATGTCTTCTCTTGATGCTCCTTTTTGGAAGGAAGCTATCCTTTCTGAATTTAATTCAATTTTACAAAATGAAACTTGGATCTTATCTGATTTACCCCCTGGAAGCAAACCTTTAGGGTGTAAGTGGGTATTTAGAAGAAATTTAGACCTGATGGTTCAATAGAAAAGTATAAGGCTAGATTAGTAGCCAAAGGGTATAACCAAAAGAAAGGGTTAGATTTCTTTGATACATATTTTCCTGTAGCTAAAATAACAACCCTTAGATCACTACTTGCTATTGCTTCCATTCATAAGTTAATCATTCATCAAATGGATGTGAAGACTACGTTCCTAAATGGAGATCTTGAGGAGGAGATCTATATGGAATAGCCTAAAGGTTTTGTTGTAAAGGGACAAGAAGACAAGGTTTGTAAACTTATCAAGTCCCTTTATGGTCTTAAACAGGCTCCTAAACAATGGCATGAGAAATTTGATCGAATTATTCTATCTTTTGGATTTCAAATTAATAATCATGATAAGTGTGTGTATTCTAAGATCGTCGATAATGATTGTGTAATCCTTTGCTTATATGTCGATGATATTTTAATTTTTGAACATCTCTTGAAATTATTTCAAGTGTTAAATCTTTCCTCTCTTCTAAGTTTAACATGAAAGATTTAGGTGAAGCAGATGTAATCCTAGGGATGAAGCTTATCAAGTCCCATGAAGGGATAGCTCTCTCTCTTTCTCATTCTATAGAAAAAATGATCAAGAAGTTTGGTTATTCCAATCTTAAATCAATATCTACTCCTTTTGATCCTAACTTTCACCTAAAGAAAAATTTAGGTGACCCAATTAATCAATTAAAGTATTCTCAAATTATAGGATCTCTCTTGTATGTAGCAAACAGAACAAGACCTGATATTGCCTATGTTGTAGGAAGGCTGAGTAGATATAATCAAAATCCTGATCAATCTCATTGGGTAGCCTTAGAAAGAGTGTTCCGATATTTAAAGGGAACACTTAATCTCTCTTTGATGTTCACTGAATACCCTGAGGTGGTTGAGGGTTACAGTGATGCTAATTGGGTCACTGATTCTCATGATTTAAAATCAACTACCGGTTACATTTTTCTTCTTGGCGGTGCTGCTATTAATTGCCTGGGGATCCACTAGGCAAACTATTATTTCTAGAAGCACCATGGAGGCCGAGTTGATAGCTCTGGATACCACTTGTAATAAGGCAGAGTGGATAAAAAATCTAATATTAGAGCTACCTTTGGTACCTAAGCCAGTTCCAGCTATATCTATCCATTGTGATAATAAAGCCGCAATTGAACTGACAAATCAAAAGAGTACCAATAAAAAGATGAATCACTATATATGGCTTCGTCATAAGTCTATAAGACAACATAAGAAAAATGATGTTATCTCTTTAATTAGAATTTGTCAAATCTGAGAAGAATTTGGCAAATCAATTAACCAAGGGATTATCTAGGAGTGAAGTCCTAGATTCATCGAGGGGGATGGGGCTTAAGCCCATTATTTGGTCACCAGCAGTGGATACCCAACCTCTGTGATTGGAGATCCCATAAATGAGGTTCAATGTGGTAGAAACGAAGCTGATTGAGTAATCGTGTTAGAGCACAAATTTTGAAAAAATTTTCAACCCATCCCTATGATGAGTGCTCTTATAAAGTGACAAAGTAAATTTGTGTAAGGTTGAGTGATTCTCTTAATGGATCCAAGGTAGGTTATCTGCAGGGTATTAGTCACAAATACCCTTGGAGGATTCATCTATATGAGAATTGTCATATGAGGCCGTGACTAAAGGTTTGGGCTAACCTTCAGAAATTCTCATGAAAAATCAAGGTACTAAGCGCAAGGCCTTTAATATGCGCTGACCGCTTAAACCCAATTGATTCATGCTGTGTGTGTGATTAGTAGAAGTCTGAGTCGAGGACCTAGTTCAAGGTCTAATCCACTATGGTTCCTTCAGATGTATACAATCAACACTAAGTGAGGTTCAAGTCCACAAGACACCTCACCTATTGCACAGTATAAGATGCCCTAATTTTTTTTTAATTTTATTATTTATTTTATTTTATTTTATTTTTAATTTTTATGGGGGATTATTGACTTTTGTCTTTTGTTAAAAGTTAAAAAAAAAGGGTGGTAACCGACCCACGCGAGCATTAAATGCTCGCGTGGGACGCGCTCGAAACGTCGCGACGAGCGTTTGCGGAACACTCGCAGTGAGTATTCTGTGATTTCCGGAAACGCTCGAGCGTTTGCTCGAGCATTTCGCTTTTCCTTCCGTTTGGGAAGGAATGGTCACAAGGAGAAACGATCATTTTTTTATATAAATATATGGATAAACTAAGGGAAAGGAGTAGTGAATATAGAAGGCAGAAAAAAAAAATCCTTAATAAAAATTCCGTTGCTACAAATCTTGTTACTGCAAATCCGATCTTGTTGCTGCAATCCTTGAAGATACTATTGCCTGTTGCTGCAAATCTTTGAAGATCTTGTTGCTGCAAATCCTTAAAGATTCTGTTGCCTGTTGCTGCAAATCCTTGAAGATCTTGTTGCTGCAAATCCTGATGCTGTCTCAAGGAGTCTAAACAAGAAAATCTGTCTCAACAAATTACTGGTGGTAAAAGATTTATTTAACTATTTTATTATTATATTTGGGCATCTAAAGAATCATTGGGTTTGAACCTCCACCCGATCGTGCTTGCGGTAGGAGGATCGAATCAAATCAGGTCGTTGTACCTTGGGGACAATTCGCCAACAACCCGCACGAGGAGGCGAAAACTAGTCCTTAGGGCAGTGTTTAACACGCCTCGACCAGTTTGATTCCTTTTAATTTTGATTTTAATTTAAATTTTGAGTATAAATTTTCTGATTAATTTTCTAGCATTTTTCTAATAAAGAAATTTTGCAAAAGGAAAAAAACAAATTTTCTAACACTAGTCACTTTTAATATACGAAGTATATCCAACAAACTCAACTGAGGTAAATTCTTAGACATGGTACCATTACACTTTACTGTAGTATGGCAGCATATATAACCTGCTAGCTAGTTAATTGCGTAGCTTCTTTGGAATTATGAGAAGTCTGAGATCAGATAAAGATCTCCACTATACAACAGAGGATGGAATATTAGACAACAAGTCTTAATAATTAATTACATTACAAGAAAAATAACTTTTCCCTACGATTTTCATGCCTACAATTTTTAAATCGTAGGCAAAAAATATCTTTCCCTACTGTTTTTAAAAAATCGTAGGCAAAGAGTCTATAGTAAAAAAAATTATAATATAAAAAATATTTCTTTATTTTAAAAATATTTTCCTTACGATTTTTAAAAATCATAGGGAAAGGCTCTGGACTTTCCCTACAATTTTTTTAAAATCGTAGGGATTAAATCAACAAATTTTTGGAGGCAAAATTGCTCGCCAAAATTTTTCTGAAAAAGTCTTTCCCTACGATTTTCAAAAAATAATAGGGAAAAGTCCAGAGTCTTTCCCTACGTTTTTCATAAAATCATAGGGAAAGGCTCCTATAATATTTTTTTCCTTCATGAAGATCGTAGGGAAAGATAGCCAACCTTTCCCTACGAATTTAATGAAAATAGTAGGGAAAACCCTTTTATCAGAAATCAAATATTAATATGTGATTTATTTGTAATACATTATAATGATACATTTTAAATAATATAATGATAGTTTATTATAAGGTCATAATATTATAATATTACAATAATATACTAAAATTAATATTACATTAATTATATATTTACTATATTTATATTATATATTATATATGATATTATTAATAATTATAAATATTATATAACTATTTATTTCTTATACTGTATTTATAATTATATTGTTATTTATTATACATGTTACATATTATAATATTCTTAGTATATATTACTATAGTTACTTTAATACTATATTATTATTTACATATATTATATATAGTAAATATGCATTTATATATAATACATAAAAATAAAATGTATTATATATATATTTATATAACAAAATAATTACTTATTATAATATTGTAGTATATATTAATTTATTATGTATTATCATATTGTTAATAAAATTATTAATCTTATATTTAATACGTAATGTATATATAACATGTTATAAAGTTATTAATAATATAGAATATATATATTATAATCAATATTATTATGCAATATAATATAATATAAAAATATTATGTATATATCTTTTTTTAGTTATCCTTTTAAAAGATATTATTTATAATAAATATAATAAATAAACAAGTAATTTTTATTTTTACTTAATTACCAAACGTAATTTTTAGAGATCAAAAAAATAGAAAATAAAATATTTTTTATAAAATAAAGATAAAAAAATGTTGTTAGAAATCAAATGCAATCAATGCAACAAATGAAGGGATATCATTCATGAATTGCCTAAGACGGTCGATTGAATTTAATTAAATTCAATTCAATGCTGCAAATGAGGTGGCCGAGGCCCACTGCCCGGGCCTGGTGCACTCTTTATGCACCAGAGTCCATTGCACAAAGACTTTTCCTACCCCTGATGGTCCTTTCCGATTATTCACAAGTTTCCTCATTTTGCCTCCCTTCGTCCGTGAGCTCCCAATCCGGAGCTTACATACTCCTTTCACGGTGAAGGACTTAGGTCAAGGCCTCGCCAAAGCTACAACCCTCGAAAGCCTCCAATTAGTCTCCCAAGATCCTTCCTCTCTTCCTCCTCCTTCCTCTACTCTTCCTTCCACCACCATCGCTGAAAACACTAACCCTAATCCACCTCTAAATACTAATTCTAACCCCAACTTAAATCCGAACTCCATCGTCGTGACACCATCGCCTCTATCGATTCTGGCCTTCACCCCTTCGTTCCGGCCCTTGGGCGCCCCTCCCATCCCCTAGTACTCCATCCCAAATCCCAGCTTCCAAGGTTCGATGGTGCAAAACCCTAGCATCCAGCCTCCTGGGGTCTCAGATCCAGTTTCGATCAGCTTCCAAGGCTCAGCGATTTATTATTAGTAATTCTTATTGTTCTTTTCCTTTCCTGAAGAATAATAGCATTGACTTGATTCAACTGGGCATTTAGCATTTTTTGACCGAGTTGTGTTTAAACCGAACCTTATTGCGAACCTTATATGTTTTATAAATATAAGACCAATTAGATACTTGGAATATTCTCTTATTAGAAAGTTTTTAATTTTAGTTGGTTTTAAATTGGGCCTTGTTATCAGCTAACACCTACTTATGTTCTATAGCTGAAGCCAATGTAAAATTTATGTATTTCTTTTTGCATAACAATATCGATTTGGTTGATGGATGAGGAGAGGAAGATGTCATTTTTTTATAATGATGGCAAGGCAAAAAAAAAAATATTTAAATAGCCAAGATTAAGTATCTAAGATAATTTCTTCAAAGTAACATTAGAGATGTCGTAAATAAGAATGCTCTATGAATGAGAATTCATAGTAATCACCCTTGCATCGTTGATATAATGCTTAATGGGCATGAGAATTACAATCAGAGCCAAATTATAATATTTTAAATGTGAAAAAAATAAAGAAAACTTTTTAATAGGAAAACTTTTTAATAAGAAAACTTTACGAAAATCGTAGGAAAAGGTTTAGAAAGAAAATTAATATTTGAGTAATTTTGTTAAAAAATTTGTTGAAAAGGAAAAATCTTTTCCTACAATTTTCAAAAATCGTAGGGAAAGGTTGGTTTGTTCTTAGTGAATTTTTTATTTTTTTATTTTTTGGAGGCAAAACTTTTGCCAAATTTTTTTTTTATAAGAAGCCTTTCCCTACTGTTTTTATGAAAAATCGTAGGAAAAGGCTGGTTTGTTCTTAGTGAATTTTTATTTTTATTTTTTTTTTTTGAAGGCAAAACTTCCGCCAAATATTTTTTCATAAGAAGCCTTTCGTAGGGAAAGCAGTGGAAAGGATTGTAGCTAAAGTCCTTTGCCTACGAGTTAATTAAACTCGTAGGCAAAGGAGCATTTCCCTACGATTTCATGAAATCGTAGGGAAAGGGTTAACAAAATCTCCCAAACGCCCCGACTTCTGTCACTCTGTTGGCCTAACTTCCTAACTCCTCTGCCTCTGCCCTCCACCTCGCATCGTCATCGGTCGGATGCCTAGTTCCACCTCTGCCCTCCGCGTCGCATCATCGCCAGCCAGGTGCCGAGTTCCGCCTCTGCCCTAAATCCCTAGTTCCACCCTAACTCCCGAGGATAGCCTTGCATCATTGCCAGGTGCCGAATTTCACTCCTGCCTTGCATCATCTCTGAGTACCGAGTTTCGCTCCTCTGCCTTGCATCATCGCCGGGTGCCGAGTTCCGCCTCTGCCCTAAGTCCCGAGGAAAGCCCATGTTTCAGCATGTCTCCTTTTTTCTTCTTTATTTGAAAGATTAAGAAATCTTAGACAGCACTCTCACTATTTCTTAGCCGAGTTCCATTTCATCCTTTGCTATTGTAAAATCTGGTTTCTTAGTGTATTTCTTAGCATTTGAGGCTCGTAAAATCATCAAATCTAGGCATGTTAGCAAGAAGCAAAAGCTTAATCACTCTGTCTCTCTATGAGTTGTTAGGATTTTTATGCTTTTTTCTATGCCCGACAAGCCTATTGGTTCTCCTTAAAGTATTCCAATCATGCCTCAGCTCAAGATTGTGCCAATGTTTTTCTGGCTTAATCAACTTTCTCATTGCAGGAGAATTACCTGGCTTATCCTTCTTCTTCTCTGGTTTTATAGTTTGCTAGCTTATTAGAGTAACCAACTGAATGGTTTTCTCAGGACTGATGCTTATATGAAATCATTTAACAGAAATCCTATGAAAGCCCTGTGAGTTGGGGAAGCTGACTTTAACCTAGGATTGATTTCAACTTAAGTATGTAAAGATAATCATTATGATTATCCATGGCATGCCTCAGCAAAATTAAAGATCCAAAGTGGCATGGATAGAAGGGTATAACTTTGGATTTCTAACCATTTAAATCTGATATGATCTTTGAACATATAAGGTGTAATTGCTCATTTAGGCACTTTTGGTTCTCTTGGATCATTGCCCCTGAATTGATGTTCTTGCAGTTATTAGTGTCATGGTCATACTTAGGCATTATTGCAAATTGAAGGAAATTGAACAAACATAAGGATCCCACTAAACGTGCTGATTGTCAGTAGTAATAGTATTACCTTAACAAAGGAAGTAGGAAAAGCTGCTTGTCTCCTAGTCTTATACTCTTTAACTGGTTATGATGCAACACTTTTAGTTTCCTTCCTAAGAGAGAACTCCCATTTATAACCATCTCTTTTCTAGCTCTTTTTATTAGCTTTCTTTCCATAAACAGCTGAGCTCCAATAGTTCTTCTGTACTTAATCCTTCTTTGCTCATGCAAGTGATTAGAATCTCTTAGCTGGTCAATGATAGTGTGGAGTCCAAAAAAGTTGCAATCTGCTTCTTGGTCTGGGTTGGCACCCTTGCCGGCACTAACCAAAACTGGGTTTCAGCTTAAGCCAGGCCAATCTGAAACATTGCAACTTCCATTGATTTGATTAGAATATCCATGAATAGTGATTTTAATTGCTGAAGGCTTGTTTTTTGATTTTAATGCTGATTGGTTTTATGACACTTCTTACATGTGTACAAATTACATGATCTATCAAGATGACAATTGATAAGAAGCTGGACTTCCATAAAAAATCGTTTGTCAAAGGAATATCTTGATGGTGTTAAGATGTTTATTTCAAGGGCAGAGACTTATGTTAATGAAGAAGGTAAAGTGAGATGCCCATGTCGAAAGTGTCTTATTCTTTATTGGCATAATTTGAGGGTCATTCATAATTACTTGATTGATAAGGGTTTCCAACAATCATATCGAACATGGTATTATCATGGAGAGTCTTTTCAGCCTCAACAACCAAAACATATGGAAGTCACTGAGGAAGATGTTGGTGATGAAATGTTAGATGTATTAGCGGATATTATTGGCCCGAGTACATTTGAAACCCCTTATGAGATAGTTGATGATGTTTTCCAAGTTTTAAGAACTTCTAGTGTTGATCAATATGATGAGTTGTTTCAAGAGATAGAAACTGAATTGTACCCTAGGTGTAGAAATTTCTCTTCCTTGACTTTCCTAGTGAAGCTTCTTCACTTGAAAGTTTTAAATAAATGGAGTAACAAGTCTTTTGATATGCTTTTAAAGCTTTGAAGGAGGCATTTCCAAATAGGACAAAGTTGGCAGGTTCATATTATGAAGCAAAAAATTTATTGCGCAATCTTGGCCTAGGATATGAGGCTATCGATGTATGCAAGTATGATTGTGCTATATTTTGGAAAGAAACTATGAATATGCAAAATTGTCCTGTGTATGGAGAATCTCGTTGGGTCGATAGAAACACAAAAGGAAAAAAAGTGGCACATAAAGTCTTGCGGTATTTTTCGTTGACTCCTCGATTAAAATGACTTTATAGTTCATGACACACAGCAAAAGATATGAGGTGGCATGAAAGTGAACGTCCTAAGAATGAAGGTGTACTTATACATCCTGCAGATGGAGAATCTTGGAAGGATTTTGACAAAAAGTATCCTGATTTTGCTCAAGAACCTAGAAATGTTCAGTTGGGTTTGGCAACTGATGGATTTAATCCATATGGGAATATGAGCAACTCATACAGCATGTGGCCGTCATTATGGTGCCTTATAATTTTCCACCTTGGAGGTGTATGAAAGAAACAAACATGATAATGTCTTTATTAATCCCTGGTCCTAAAGCTCCTGGAAAGATTTTGATGTTTTTATGAGGCCTCTTGTAGATGAATTGAAAATGTTATGGGAGGTTGGTGTCGACACTTATGATGCATACACTAAGTCAATGTTTTGTATGCGTGCTACTATTACATCTTCATCTCATGACTATCCTGCATTTCAATATATATCTGGATGGAGCACTAAAGGATATAAAGCATGCTATACTTGTAATGAAGAAACACCTTCGATGAAAATAAGAAGTAAAATTGCATATGTCAGACATAGGCATTTTCTTCCCATAAATGAAACCGCTTTGAGAAAGAGTAGACAGTTTAATGGTGAGCCTGATTATCGGGAACCTCCAATGCAATATACTGGTGAAATTATATTAAGACAATTAGAAAAGTTACCAGAGAAGATATCATGGAAGCATAAGAATTTTGGGGGCATAAAAGTTGCACGGTCTCCTACCGAGTTGAACTGGAGTAAGAAGAGTATTCTTTATGAATTACCATATTGGCACAATGTGTTATGCAGACACAATTTAGATGTTATGCATATTGAAAAAAATGTGTGTGACAGCTTGTTGGGAACTTTATTGAGCATCGATGGCAAGTCTAAGGATACAACCAAAGCAAGACTTGATCTTGAAGATTTAAACATCCGAAAAGAATTACACATGTTTAAAGATGGGAATCGATGGAAGAAGCCACAAGCAAGTTACACATTGTCACCAGAAGAACGAAAGATATTTGTTAATTTTATTAAGTCAGTAAGATTTCTAGATAACTTCGCAGCAAATTTATCGAAGAATGTGAGTGAGTCTGATGGTAAGATACATGGATTGAAGACTCATGATTGCCATATCATCATTCAAAGATTATTACATGCTGCAATTCAACCATTCTTAAACAAGGAGACTCGTGAGGCCCTTTTTGACTTATCTATGTTCTTTCAACAAATTTGTGCTCGAAAGTTGGTTGTTAAAGACTTAGAGGTTCTTCAACATCAAGTGGTTCTTTTATTATGCAAACTTGAATGGATATTTCCACCTGCCTTCTTTGACATTATGGTGCATTTGATGTTGCATCTGCCAAGAGAAGCATTATTAGGGGTCCGGTGCATACACATGGATGTATCCATTTGAAAGAATGATGAAAGTGTACAAGCACTATGTTCGTAATCGAGCTCGCCCAGAAGGTTCAATAGCGGAGGGTTACATTGTGAATGAAGCTTTAACATTCTGTTCAATGTACTTAAAAGGGATTGAGAGTAAATTTTATAGACCTGAACGACATCAAGATATAGGGGGGAATGAACCGGCACATCAATTAAGTGTGTTTCAACATGTTGGTCGGCCACTGGGAAAGAAAATGTCATAATGCTTGATTCAAAACTTCGTTTAAAGGCAGAGTGGTATGTGCTTAATAATTTGGCCCTCAAATACAGAAATATTTGGAGTAAGTTTTGCCAAACTTCATCTACACTTATTTCTCTTTTCATATTAAACTATATTGTCTAAATTTATTGTATTCAATTTTTAGTGAGAACATGAACTTATTGCGGGCTAAGGGTGGCACAAGCTTAGATCGTAAACAAGAAATTGAATTTCCACTTTGGTTCAGAGACAAAGTAAGTCACAAGTTCTTTGAATCATTTTATCCATTTTCTATGAATCTAAACTTATTATTTTTCCAAAATTACTAATTTAGTTTTATCCAAATATGATTGATAGATTGGAAATTTACAATCTATTAGATCATCAAAGCAACATATGAATTGTATGCTTTGGCTTCTCGAACACTTGTGAATGCATATTGTTATCCTGGGTATATTGTGAACGGTGTTAAGTTTCTAACACACGAATGTGATATTCATCGTAAGATACAAAACAGTGGTGTGTATGTAGAAGGGCCAGACGGAAGCAAATTTTATGGAGTATTAGAAGAAGTAACTGAGTTGTCCTATTTGTTCAATAATTGTGTCATTTTATTCAAGTGCAAATGGTACGATACCAATCCACGAAGAAAAAGAATACAAGAGGACAATAATTTCACAAGTATGTTCATTAGAGGACAATGGTATCAAAATGACCCATATATTTTGGCCTCACAAGCACAACAAGTTTTTTATATTCAAGATTTGACAAAAGGACCGGATTGGAGACTTGTACAAAAAGTTAACCATAGAAACTTATGGGATAATCCACAAGCTGAAGTGAACAGTAGTACTGCAACTGATACTGAACATATCTTGCAAGCGAATAACTCATCAGAGTTTCGTATATGGGTTGAACTTCCATCTAGTTAACAACACACTCAATCGTCATGACGTTTAACCTGAAATTGTGGAAAATATGAAAGATTTTCTTAGGGAGCCCATTTTGGTTGAAGATGATAACTTTATCAATGATGATGAAGATGAAATTGATGAAATATTAGAAGAATATGATGATGACCAATCTGAAATTTCAAACAAGGAGGACGATTCATTATCTGAAGATTCTACAAGTGATGACATATTTTCTGAGGATGAATCACATTAAAGAACTTATATGTAAGTTTAATTGTGTTTTACATGGCATTTGTTTCATTAAACATGGTAAACATTTGTTTATGATGGTGGAAAATAGACTTCTTATATGTTCGCTATTGCTGTGAAGGCCTATTCAGCCACTTACTTCCTATGTTGTCCCTATACATTTCTTCAGATTATGCTCATTTTCCAAGAAAACTTCCTATGTTGTCCCAGTTAGTTTGGGCTTCTTTGATCTGCCCATAGAATAGTTATAGTTTCAATTCTTCAGTTCATTACTAACTTGTTTCCAAATATAAAGCTGCTGTTTGATGTCTCCTTGATTCATGGAAATATTTGCTTAAATGAGGGTACCTTTGCATATTTGCACCATCAGTGATAGATTTTCAAATTTGTTGTATATGCAAATATGCAATGCTGATATTAAATATGCTGATTTATCATAGGCTTCAGCATATACCCTCCTTAGTTGATTCTATAACTGTTAATTTTATTGGCAACTTCAGTAGATGGTCTGTCTTTGACTTTCAACAGCTTGTGTCTTTGTCGTCGTTGTTGGTCTAGGATTTACTAGTCTGTCACCGAAATAAATTGCAGTAGAGAAAACGAGAGCAAACAAGTTAAGCATATGGAGACACATGCACATGCCTGGAGACAAACCATCATAAATGTATGAGTCTTACTTGAAACTATAAGCTTTTAAGGAACAACCATATTAGTTACATGGAATTTGAATCATGTTCGTCCCAGTAAAGCTACCAAGCTGCAGCAAACAGTGCTGGAAGTAGCGTGCAATGACTGTAGTCCTTGAGCCTTAATAAACTGTGCTAAGAAGGTCATGGAATTCATCAGAAGCCTGTTCAATGGGAGAGCTGGTGATCTTTCTAACTGAAATAATAATAGTTGTTTTATGGAACAGAAATAGGCATCAATTCCAACTTTTGATCTAGTTTTGAACCAGCCCTGTTTTATGGTCACTCTCAGTTGTTTTTCATATGTCCATCTTTCTATATTGTTTGCCTATATATTGTATGCTGCCGGTTGCCGTTGTTCTCCAAAGCTGCCATCATGCTAGTTAGTTGCCATCCGCCATTAGGTCCAGCCCTTAATCTTCAGTGGTTATGCTGGCATGGTAATTGATGGGCATGTTTTTCTTGATGGTGAAGTGCTACCAGTGGCATATCACCATCTTTTCTGAGTCAGGTATCAAGAACCAACTTGAGATCCTAGTGCGTGTGTGGCTCTGTCATCAATTGCTTGAGTCTGGTCAGTGTCCTAGCGTGGTTTGTTTGAATAGTGCTACGTGGTTTGGTTATATTTTAGGAGTGGTTTAAATTTGATTCATTTTGTGTACAAGTATGGATTGTTTGTGCTGTGTAAGCGGTTCCATTTGTTGTTAGGAAAATAAAGTGGCAGGCGCCTTGTCATATATTTTAGACGTTCCTTTTTTTCTTCTTACTGCATTCAAATTTTATTTTTCCTTCGACGTTTATTAGCTTGAAATTCAAATTTTACAGCTCGTGTGATTATTTTATTTTCTCTCTGGCTCCAATTTTGGGTTTTCAATTTCTGGTATCTTTATTATTCATTTCATCTCATGCTTTCTTGAAAAAAAAAAATATATAACGTGGTTCAACCCAACTAGTTACATTTAGAAGAAGTACATTGGATGAACTCAACCATAACCAAATGTAACGGTAAATTCTCAGATCCAGTGGTCAATATTCTTTACTGCAGGTATGGGCTGCAAACCTGCGTGACTTTTAATTGTCTAAATTCTTTGGAATTATGAGACGTACGTCTGAAATTAGATTAAGGGCTCCACTGTATAACATATATCATGGAATATCAGACCGTAATAAGAGGTGGTTGATACCTTTCGGCATCCAGAAAATTTATAGATGGAACAGATCTGAAAGATATAGGTACTCTTGTTGTCACGTTGTTTAGCTATCGTTATTTATAAAATGTAGGGTCCATTGGACTGGTTAGAATTTCCCATAATTAATTACTCACAGTAGGTTTGATTTTGTAAAACCCCAATTTCATGTGCATCAATTTAAAAAAAAAAATCATGAGAACTAAAATAATTAAAAATTTTAAGTAATTTTAGCTAGTTTCATATAATCCAGAATCGAGCTGTCTTTATAGCACATTTTAAATAGCCTAAAATAAAGATCAAATAAGAAGATTATAAGTAATTTAATAAATATAACTTTCATAAAATTATAAAAATATCATGCATGAAAGGGCTATAATTTATGAATTTTTCTGAATTTTCACTTAAATTGTATATTCTTTCTTTGAGAAACTCATACCAAATGGAGTGGAAATATAATAGAAGTTAGAAAACTATTTTTAGGTGGTTATCTGATTTTATCTCTTTAAATCTATTTAAGAAATTAATATAAGGATGATCGGCGATCGGCGGCCTGCTTCCCGCTACGGTCGAAGACACCACTTGGCTCCCCCCTTCGTAGCGGTGGAAAGGGGAGCCATTGGAATCGAAACGGTAGCCAGAGCCACCTTCTTTGGTGCCCGGCCTCTCCCCCTCCTCGCCGCCACCGCATATGCTACAGGCATGAGGGGTTCATTGAATGTATATATATAGATAGCACCCATCTGTAAACCCAACAAACTTCAATGGCACTTTGTTTTCTCCTTAAAAAAAAAGAAGAGAAAAACAGTTGACATGCAGCCACGTCAGTTAAGTGCCGATATAGAAGCAACGTGGCACTGATCAAAGCCACATCGTTGATGATGTGGCTCACCACATGTGGTGCTGCACGGGCTGACATATGCAGTGCTGCATGGGCTGACATATACAGACATGGCTATGGGCCCATATGGCAATCTACATGGTATATTGACGTGTTATGCCGACATGGCACTGACATGTGCTAATGTTGAATGGGTACCACATTAATGTAGCATGCCATGCACGTGAGATTTGATCATATGATGCTGGAGACAATTGCTTTGGATACAATATTAAGGAGCCATACTTGATTATATTATTATAATGTATTCAAAAAAGATGAAGAGAAGAAGAAATATCTAACGACTTCAAAGAATCATTGATAAATCTCAATCTAGTTTTGATACTCAAGACAGTTGTTATAGCCTAGCACTAATTAAGAGAGATAATTATCTTCGCTCTATTAGAAGTGTGATTCAACTTCAAAATTGTTCAGTCAGGTCCAACACTACAAGAAAATAATGAAATAGCGACACAATTTTAGCGACGCAATTATGCGTCGCTAAAATTGCAACTACATTGCGACGCCTCCGTGTCAAAAAAACATTGCGACGCAAATAGCGACGCATTAGCGACTGAATAAACCATAAAATTAAAAAAAATAATTTTTAAATTTAGCGACGCAAAAATGCGTCGCAATATTTATAAAATATTTTTTTAAAATATTATTAAAGGAATAAAATATTGCGACGCAGATAAGTGCGTCGCAATATTTTTTAAAAAAATTAATTATGTTAAATAGCGACGCATTAGCGACGCAATAAAAATAAAATAAGAAAAAATATATTTAATATAGCGATGCAAAAATTGCATCGCAAATATTAATAAAAATTGATTTTTATAAAATATAATTATGAAATAAAATATTATGACGCAACTCAGTGCGTCGCAATATATTTGAAAAACATAATAATTTTAAATAGCGACGCATTAGCGACGCAATAGATCAGAAAATTATAAAAATTAATTTTAATTTAGCGGCGCAGTAATTGCGTCACAATTATTTTAAATGAAATTAATTTTTATATATATTTATTAAAAAAAATATTGCGACGCAAAACAGTACGTCGCAATTTTTTTAAAAATTAATTATTTTAAATAGCGACGCATTAGCGATGCAATAAATAAGAAAAATATAAAAATTATTTTTAAATTTAGCGATGCAATAATTGCATCACAATTAATTTAAATAAAATTTATTTTAAGAAAATAGTATTATGAAATAAAAATATTGTGACGCAATCCAGTGCATCGCAATGTTTTGTTAAAAATAAATATGTTAATTAGCGACGTAATAGCAATGCAATAAAACAGTAAAGTGATAAAAAAATTTATTTAACGACGCAAATTAATGCATCGCAATATTTTAAAAGAAATTTATAATGCCAAATTAGCGAGGCATTAGCGACGCAATAAATTAGAAAATATAATTAAAAATTAATAATGTCCGAGATCGGTCGTCGTCGACCGTGATCGATCATGGCTTCGATCGATCGCAACCATCGGGTCGTCGCCGATCGAATCGATCGCGACGGTCCGAGATCGCTCGTCATCGACCGGGATCAATCATGGCTTGGATCGATGGCAACTGTCGGATCATCGCCGATCGAGATCGATCATGGCTTCGATCGATCGCAACCGTCGGATCGTCACCAATCCGATCGATCGCGACAGTCCGAGATCGGTAGTCGTCGACCGGGATCGATCATGGCTTCGATCGATCGTAACCCTTGATCGTCACCGATCCGATCGATCGCGACGGTCCGAGATCGGTCGTCGCCGATCAGGATCGATCATGGCTTGGATCGATCGCAACCGTAGGATCATCGCCGACCGGGATCGATCATGGCTTCGATCGATCGCAACCGTCGGATCGTCGCTGATCCGATCGATCGCGACGGTCCAAGATAGGTCGACGCCGACCGGAATCGATCATGGCTTGGATCGATCGCAACCGTCGGATCATCGCCGACCGGGATCGATCATGGCTTCGATCGATCGCAACCGTCAGATCGTCGCCGATCCGATTGATCGCCACGGTCTGAGAGAGGTCATCGCCGACCGGGATCGATCATGGCTTGGATCGATCGCGATCGATCGGATCGTCGCCGACCAGGATCGATCATGGCTTGGATCGATCGCAACCGTCGGATCATCGCCGACCGGGATCGATCATGGCTTGGATCGATCGCAACCATCGGATCGTCACCGATCCGATCGATCGCGATGGTCCGAGATAGGTCGACGCCGACCGGGATCGATCATGACTTGGATCGATCGCAACCGTCGGATCATCACCGACCGGGATCGATTATGGCTTGGATCGATCGCAACCGTCGGATCGTCGCCGATCCGATCGATCGCCATGGTCCGAGAGAGGTCGTCGCTGACCGGGATCGATCATGGCTTGGATCGATAGCAACCGTCGGATCGTCGCCGACCGGGATCGATCATGGCTTGGATCGATCGCAACCGTCGGATCATCGCCGACCGGGATCGATCATGGCTTCGATCAATCGCAACCGTCGGATCGTCGCCGATCCGATCGATCGCCACGGTCCGAGAGAGGTCGTCGCCGACCGGGATCGATCATGGCTTGGATCGATCGCGATCGATCGGATCGTCGCCGACCGGGATCGATCATGGCTTGGATCGATTGCAACCGTCGGATCATCGCCGACCGGGATCGATCATGGCTTGGATCGATCGCAACCGTCGGATCATCGCCGATCCGATCGATCGCAATGGTCTGAGATAGGTCGATGTCGACCGGGATTGATCATGGCTTGGATCGATCGCAACCGTCGGATCATCGCCGACCGGGATCGATCATGGCTTGGATCAATCGCAACCGTCGGATCGTCGTCGATCCGATCGATCACCACGGTCCGAGAGAGGTCATCGCCGACCGGATCAATCATGGCTTGGATCGATCGCAACCGTCAGATCATCGCCGACCGGGATCGATCATGGCTTGGATCGATCGCAACCGTCAGATCATCACCGACCGGGATCGATCATGGCTTGGATCGATCGCAACCGTCGGATCGTCGCTTATCCCATCGATCCAACGATCCGAGATAGGTCGTCGCCGACCGGGATCGATCATGGCTTGGATCGATCGCAACCGTCGGATCGTCGCTTATCCATCGATCACAACGATCCGAGATAGGTCGTCGCCGACCGGGATCGATCATGGCTTGGATCGATCGCAACCATCGGATCGTCGCCGACCAGGATCGATCATGGCTTGGATCGATCGCAGCCATCGGATCATCGTCGACCGGGATCAATCATGGCTTCGATCGATCGCAACCCTTGATCGTCACCGATCTGATCGATCGCGACGATCCGAGATCGGTCGTCGCCGATTAGGATCGATCATGGCTTGGATCGATCGCAACCATCGGATCATCGCCGACCGGGATCGATCATGGCTTCGATCGATCGCAAGTACCGTCGGATCGTCGCCGATCCGATCGATCGCAACGGTCCGAGAAAGGTTGACGCCGACCGGGATCGATCATGGCTTGGATCGATCACAACCGTCGGATCGTCGCCGATCGGGATCGATCATGGCTTGGATCGATCACAACCGTCGGATCATCGCCGATCGGGATCGATCATGTCTTGGATCGATCGCAACCGTCGGATCGTCGCCGATCCGATCGATCGCCACGGTCCGAGAGAGGTCATCGCCGACCAGGATCGATCATGGCTTGGATCGATCGCAACCGTCGGATCGTCGCCGACCGGGATCGATCATGGCTTGGATCGATCGCAACCGTCGGATCATCACCGACCGTGATCGATCATGGCTTGGATCGATCGCAACCATCGGTTACTCGCCGACCGGGATCGATCATGGCTTGGATCGATCGCAACCATCAGATCATCGACGATCCGATCGATCGCGATGGTCCGAGATAGGCCGACGCCGACCGGGATCGATCATGGCTTGGATCGATCGCAACCGTCGGATCATCGCCGACCAGGATCGATCATGGCTTCGATCGATCGCAACCGTCGGATCATCGCCGACCGGGATCGATCATGGCTTGGATCGATCGTAACCGTCGAATCGTCGCCGATCCGATCGATCGCGACGGTCCGAGATAGGTCGACGCCGACCGGGATCGATCATGGCTTGGATCGATCGCAACCATCGGATGGTCGCCGACCAGGATCGATCATGGCTTGGATCGATCGCAACCGTAGGATCATCGCCGACCGGGATCGATCATGGCTTCGATCGATCGCAAGTACCGTCGGATCGTCGCCGATCCGATCGATCGCGATGGTCCGAGATAGGTCGACGCCGACCGGGATCGATCATGGCTTGGATCGATCGCACCATCGGATGGTCACCGACCAGGATCGATCATGACTTGGATCGATCACAACCGTAGGATCATCGCCGACCGGGATCGATCATGGCTTCGATCGATCGCAAGTACCATTGGATCGTCGCCGATCCGATCGATCGCGACGGTCCGAGATAGGTCGACTCCGACCAGGATCGATCATGGCTTGGATCGATCGCAACCGTCAGATCGTCGCCGACCGGGATCGATCATGGCTTGGATCGATCGCAACCATCGAATCATTTATAATTATTAGAAAAAAAAGTAATGAAAAAGTTTAAAAAAAATATTAAACAAATATTGCGACGCTGTAGTGACGCATTTTCGAAGAAAAAATAAATAAATATTGCGACGCAATATATGCGTTGCAATTATTTTTAGTAAATATAATTTTTATCAGTAATAATAAATAAAAGAAATATAATATTGCAACGCATTAGTTGCGTCGCAATGTTTTTTCTATAAATATATGTAATGAAAAAGTATTAAAAAAATATTGCGACGCAATTTATGTGTCGCAACTATTATCATAAATTATAAATATTATCATTTATAACTATTAAAAAATTATTGCGACGCCATAGCGATGCATTTTAGAAGAAAAAATAAACAAATATTGCGACGCAATGTATGCGTCGCAATTATTTTTAGTAAATATAATTTTTATCAGTATTAATAATAAAAGAAATATAATATTGCGATGCATAAGTTGCATCGCAATTTTTTTTAATAAATATATGTAATTAAAAAGTTTAAAAAAAATATTGCGACACAATTTGTGCGTCGCAATTATATTAAAAATTATAAATATTATTATTTATAAATATTAAAAAATTATTGCGACACCGTAGCGATGCATTTGAGAAGAAAAAAATAAACAAATATTGCGACGCAATGTATGCGTCGCAATTATTTTTAGTAAATATAATTTTTATCAAAAATAATAAATAAAAGAAATATAATATTGCGACACATAAATTGCGTTGCAATGTTTTTTCTATAAATATATGTAATGAAAAAGTTTAAAAAAAATATTGCGACGCAAGTTGTGCGTCGTAATTATTATCATAAATTATAAATATTATCATTTATAAATATTAAAAAATTATTGCGACGCCATAGCGATGCATTTTAGAAGAAAAAAATAAACAAATAATGCGACGCAATGTATGCGTCGCAATTATTTTTAGTAAATATAATTTTTATCAGTAATAATAAATAAAAGAAATATAATATTGCGATGCATTAGTTGCGTCGCAATGTTTTTTCTATAAATAGATGTAACGAAAAGTAAAAAAATATATTTCGATGCAATTTTTGCGTCGCAATTATTATCATAAATTATAATTTTTATCATTTATAAATATTTAAAAAAAAACATATATATTATTGCGACGCATTTATTGCGTCGCAATGTTTTTTGGATAAAATATGTAATGAAATAGTTAGAAAATTTTTTTGCGACGCACTGAATGCGTCGCAATTATTGTCATAAATTATTATTTTAATCATTTAAAAATATTAAAAAAATATTGCGATGCCTTAGTAATGCAATTTCTAGAAAATAAAAATAATTTTTCTGCCGGACATTGGCGCCAAGTTAGCGACGCATTAGCGACATAATTAATTCTGTCGCTACCTTTTTTATAAAAATATAATAAGGCCAAATTAACGATGGATTAGCGAGGCATTGATGTGTCGCTAATACATAATAAATTTAAAAAAAAATTGCGACTGATTAGCGACGCAATTAATTGCATCGCTAATTACTTAATTGCGTCGCTAATTACTCATATATACAGTCGGCCGGCCTTTTCTTCTTCTTCCTCGTCTTGACCTAGCCGCCGCCCTCCCTAAAAAAAATCCAGCTCCCACCATTCGCTGCTCCGGCTCCCCCCCACTGGTGCTCTGGCTCCCCGGCGGTCTCCTCCAACTCCGACGTCTCCTCTCGACCGAGGTAAGTCCCCCCACCCTCTTACAAATTTATTTTTTGTAATAATTTTCCTCCGGCTACGGCCAAGACCATGTCCGTCTTCTCCGGCCACGGCCGCTGCCATGGCCAACGTGGCCAGGCCACTGTCAAAAAAAAAAAAATTTGGTAACAGGGGGGGTGGGGAAACCCCCCCCCCCCAATTTTGTCTTCTCCGGCCACGGCCGCTGCCATGGTCGGCAATGGCCTGGCCACGGTGGCCAGGCCACTATCAAAAAAAAAAAGGTAACAGGGGGGTGGGGAAACCCCCCCCCCCCATTTTGTCTTCTCCGGCCACGGCGCTGCCGTGGCCGGCAGTGGCCTGGCCACGGCCGCTGCCGTGGCTGTCTTCTCCGGCCACGGTGGCCGGCAGTGGCCTGGCCACGGTGGCCAGGCCACAGTCAAAAAAAAAAAAAATGGTAACAGGGGGGGGGGGGTGGGGAAACCCCCCCCCATTTTATCTTCTCCGGCCACGGCTGTGGCCGCGGCCGGATCCGCAGTCCAAATATATATATATATATAGTTAGGGGGGGAATCCCCCCTCCCCTCCCGTTTGTAACTTGTTCTACAGCTCTCCAATGATCGACAGTTGGAGAAGACATATATTGACTTACCACACTAACTGAATAGGCAATATCTGGACTAGTCATAGTAAAATAGTTTAACTTCCCAACCATCTTCTGTATCTCCCAAGATCTTCAATAAGTCAAGCACATACTTCCTTTGAGGTAAGAAGATTTCTTTCTTACTTCTTGTCACCTCAACACCAAAAAAAAATCCTTTAGTGTTCCTAAATCATTTGTATGAAACTGATTATGAAAAAAAGATTTGAGAGTTGAAATACCATCAGTATCGCTTCCAATAATAATAATGCCATCAACATAGACAACTAATATAATGATACCAGCTGCAGACTGCTTGTAGAAAACATAATGATCGGACTTACTCTTCTTATGCTAAACTTTTCAATAGCCTAACTAAACTTTTCAATCAGGCCCGAGGACTTTGTTTCAAATCATACAAGGATTTGCAAAGATGACTACTTCCTTTGAGCAATAAACCAGGTGGCTCCTCCATATAAACTTCCTCCTGAAGATCACCATGAAGGAATACATTCTTAATGTCTAATTGATGCAGAGGCCGATTATATGTGGCTGCCATAGAAATAAATAATTGGATAGAAGTAAATTTAGCAACAGGTGAAAAGGTGTCAGAATAATTAACTCCATATGTTTGAGCATATTCCTTAGCAACCTGTCGAGCTTTTAATCTAGCAACAGTCACATCAGGATTGACTTTAACTGCAAACATCCATTTACATCCAATAGCCTTTTATATGCAGGTAACTATTTATTCATCTCCTCAATTATAGCATTAAGCTATCCAGGATGAGATAGGGCTTCATGAACAGTCTTAGGAATAGTGACAGAATCAATAGATGCAATAAAAGAACAAGATGATGGTGACAAATGGTTATATTACACAAAAGAAGATACTGAATAAGCATATTAACGTTTACCTTGCAAAGGGCAATAAGAAGATCATCACTAGAACTGGAAACTAGATCCGACGACGAAGGAACTGGCGCAGAACATGGAGCAGAAGGCGTAGGAACATGAACCGGATCAGGAATAGGACGTTTAGAGGGAAGAAGATTAGAACGAGGTGATGTAATAGTATAAATCAGTAAATCATCTTCCTTCCTCTGATTGATAGAATCTGAAGATGAAGTAAATGGTGTTTGTTCAAGAAAGGTAACATGAGCTGACACAAGGTACTTGTTAAGATTGAGACAATAATATCTATATCCTTTTTGCACACGAGAATATCCAAGAAAAATACACTTTAGAGATTTAAGATCAAGTTTCGTAACCTAAGGTCAAATATCCCGAACAAGACAAGTACAACTGAATATACTAGGTTCAATAGGAAATAATGACTTGTTAGGAAAGAGGACATGAAAGGGAGTTTTACCAGAAAGAATAGAGGAAGGCATACGATTAATCAAAAAACAGGCTGCAAAAACTGCATCAGCCCAAAATTGTTTAGGGACTTGCATTTGAAATAACAAAGCTCTGATAATTTCAAGATGTCTATTTTTTCGTTCAGCAACTCCATTTTGAGATGGTGTATCTACATAATAAGTTTGATGAATAATGCCATGTTGAATCATATAATTTTAAAAGTATTCTGACAAATTTTTTAGCATTATCACTTCTCAAAATTTGTAGAGGCACGTTAAATTGAGTTTTGATTTTCGCACAAAAAGTAGTAAAATGAGAAAATAATTCTGAACGATTTTTCATTAAAAATAACCATGTCATTCGAGAATAATCATCAATAAATGTAACAAAATATTTAAACCTAGTTTTAGACTCAACATGACAAGGACTCCAAACATCGAAGTGAACTAACTCAAAAGAAGCAATAATTCTTTTATTGACTATGGAACTAGAACTCAAATGATGATGTTTGGCAAATTGATAAGACTCACAATTTAATGAAGATAGGCTAGAAAATTAAGGATAAAGTTTCTTTAATATAGGCAATAAAGGATGACCCAATCGATAATGTGCTTCAAAAGAGGTTACAACTCCAGAACAAGCAACAGACTTTGGTACTTATGTATCAAGAATGTAGAAGCCTCCAGACTCATGTCCTTTACCAGTAATCCTCTTCGTCATAAGATTTTGAAATAGACAAAAATCAGGATACAATGTGATACAACAATTAAGAGAACAAGTTTAATGACGGAGACTAAATTAAAAGACAAGTCAGGTAAACTTAAAATAGATTTCAAAGGAATTGAGGGTGTTGGAATAATTGTGCCGAACCCTAAAATATGAGATGTTGACCCATCTGCTAAAGTAATTATAGAAATAGAAGCATGCGACTTAAAAGAAGAAAATATGATAGAATTACTTGTCATGTGATATGTGGCATTAGAATCAATGATTCATTTAGAAGATGAGAAAACAAGATGCTCATTTTACTTGAATCAATGATGGCAATAATAGGAGCAGATGAAGACTTTAGAGATTCTTGATACTGTGAGAACTTGGCATACTTATCTGCAGATATTAAAATGAACTCAGAAGCATCATTAGTGGAGGCAACATGGACTGACTGGTTCGATTGATTCTTGCGTTGCAACTTTCTATAATCTTTCTTCACATGTCCTGACTTATAACAATAGTAACATACAACATCTCTCATATCTTGTCCTCGAGTACTAAGATTTCGATCATAACTACTTGAGTCTCCCCTCTATTGCCATGTCTATATGGTTGTCTTCCAGATTCAGAAGTGCAGCTAACAAGAGCACTATTAGGTTGAGCAGGAGCTGAATTTTCTATGTGGAGTACCTTACTAAAAGCTTCTTCCAAAGAGGATATCTCAGGACTAGAAAGAATTTGAGATTTAGCAGCCTCAAATTCAGAAGGAAGACCAGCCAAGAAGCTCATAACCGCCATCTTTTCTCTCTGGGCTTGCTAAACTTTTACATTAGTATTAAATGGAAGTAGCATATTAAGTTCCTCATGAGTCTTCTTAAAATTCATAAAGTAGTCAGTGAGGGATCTGTCATCTTTTTCTGCACGATAAAAAGCTTGGCATATCTCATAAGTGCGTTTGATATTTTTTTGTCAGAATATATAAACTCCAAATAATTTATCAGTTCTTTCACAAATTCATAATGATTTATCAAACCAACCACCTCACCATCAATAGAATTATGTATTTGCAAAAATAGATGGGCATCCTCTCTTAGCCATGAGGTTTTCGAGTCATCGTTATGTGGATTATCAGTTAAATGATTATTCATAGCAATATTCCGCAAATAAAGTCTAACAGTTTTACTCCAATCTAAATAATTAGATCTACTAAGTTTATGTTCTGTGATTTTTGACATCACAGGAACCACATCAGACACAACAACGGACTTCTTTTTCTCCATATTATCAAATATCAGCTAAATAACAGAGCCAAAACTACAACAAAGTTAAAAATACCCAAAGAATCCGAACCTGTCTCAAAAGTAGATCCCATACCAAATAGATGCT